>PYUH01003989.1:52799-114733 GCA_016808085.1 Suaeda aralocaspica | reverse complement strand
GCTACGAAGGTAGTGTAGTTAACTTTCCAGCGCTGCTCTTTTTTCCCTTTTTTCCTTCTTTTCAACAGAAATGGAGCGCTGGAACTTGTACCACGCTACAGGCGTAGCGCTACAAGATTTCCCACGCTGACCCTGCAGCGTTACAAGTTATGTGACGCTACAGTGTCAGCGCAGGAAGGTTTGTAATGCTACGAAGGTAGCGTAGTTAACTTTCCAGCGCTGCTCTTTTTCCATTAAACCCAATTTTAAATCATTTTTTTTGGGAGAAACTTCAATACCGATACCAAACATGCTAATAATAAGTCGCCAATGAGTTTTAGGAACTAAACTCACAAACCGTGTATTTAGATTAGATACGAATGGGACTCGAATAAGGGACGTTTGTCTAAATTACACGGAAATCCTCTCCGATCCCATGGGGATGACTCCATGTTGTGGTCGAGCGAACCAAAGATTGGACTCGGGGGCGAAGGTACTAACATGACGGAGTGCGTCGGGTTAGCCCATAGGCGGCCATTACTAGTTTCCTCTTACCATACAGAAATTATATTTAGAATCACACAAAATTATCAATTTACAAAATTAACAAAAAATAGCATTAAATTGTTAGTGATGACACAAAAAACTAATTAATTTAACTCAAACCGTTATTAAAATTGATTTAGGGAGCCTAAGATGATTAGATTTGTCCGAAAGAATTATCTTGATTAAGCGTTGCAAATAATCAATTTAAGTCCTTTAACAATAATAAGGCAATAAAGCAGTAAATAAATAGTGAAACTACAACTTAAAAGTCCATAAACATGATTTTTAGGGCTCTCAGGAAATGTACCTCTTCTCCTTTGAAGATTGTCTTCGTCGAGTATTAATTCGGACGGAGTTTCGAATTATCGTTTCGATATTATTAAAATTTGTAGCCACTTTTTAGTAAAATAAATAGTAAATAAATAATAAATAATTATTATAAAAAAATAAGGTTTTTTAAAATCAATAATCGGATTAATTAAGCATGAGGGAGAGAGTGAGTAAAAAAGGGTTGTCGAGAAATGAAGGAAATGAAGGTTTTTATAACAGCGTGGGAACCCTAATCGTGCTGGCCTGCTAGCGTGGTACGCTGAATCGCGCTGGCCCAATAGCGCAAGAAACCCTACAATGCTACAAGGCTAGTGCTGTTAACTTAGTCACCCTTCAGCGTGACTAAATTAAACGCGCTGCGTTTTTTTTTTAAGATTTTTGATTTTTATTATTTATTTATTTATTTATTTATTTATTTATTATAATTATTTTATTCATTTATTTAAAGTAAAAGAGGCGTTGGGATAAAAAAGTCCGTTAAAGTGAACAGTAAGGTGAGATTAAATGCCCCAAATGCAATAACATACACCATAAGACAGCACATTGTAAGGCCAAATGAAAAGTGAACACCGCGACGGTGGGGAAAACCACCGTAGACACGCCTAAGGAAGGGGAAGACTGGACGGTGGTTAAGCATGGAAAGAAAGAGAAAGGCGAGAAATTTCTTGTTTTGGATGATTATTCAATGGACTTGCATACTAAGGAAAGGCGCCAATTTTCCGATAAAGGAGAATGTCCAAATTCAAACTCTCTCAAAGAAAGTCAGGATGAAATTTAAATGAGGGACAATTGTATGGGGGATAAAGAGCCATGTCACCCAGAACACAACCACATAACATCAAACTTCATAGCTGTTCCCACACAGCCCAGTAAAACTCACTTTGTTTTTTCTTCTTCAAAATCTCACAACTCCAATCCCACAACCGCACCCCACCTCGCAGAACACTTTGACAACCTACCACCCCAAAAATGACCGACAAAAGCGAAGTAGACCTTCAAATCTGGGACATTATGGAGACCCTACGCCTCCCGGGACCTCACCCCTTCTTTCTTCGACACTACCCACCACCACCACTACACCCCCTAAACCTAGTAACCATTTACTTCACAAAGGACGACGAGATTCGGTGCTGCCTAAAACCACCACTTTGGACACTGCCAGAGATCAACATTAACCTAATCAAATTTGTTCTTCATTCGATTCACAGCAACGCGATGAAACAAGTCTCCACACTAACTCTCAGGAGTCAGGAGAATTTTAAGAAACCCCAAGACAGTTCCAAAACATTTGATGAAGCTCCGAATGGAATGGCCACCGGAATCGGACAACATGATTCCATCTCATCTACCAGATTTATCCAACTTGGAGAAGATGTCAAATCAAGCTCCCATCATTTTCCAGTGGTTCTTGAACAAAGATCCCAGAAGTATCCCTATGAATCAAGTCCTACCATAGGAGATGATAATGATGATGAGCAACCCAGTACCGGTTTTAAATCCATTGCGGGAGATTTGTCTATCGAGCTACCACTTCCAATACCTCCTAATGGAAAGCTAGACAAACGACCTCAAGCTGGTGAGAACGGCTCATCAATGGGAACAAATTTCTCTAGTTGCGAGTTGGGAGAACAAACTGTACGACATGAGCAGAACAGTGGTTGTTCAATGGAAAGGGCAAAACGACCATCTATACAGCCCAATGCTGAGGAAACTCATTTTCCTGTCTCAAGTACACCACTAGGAGGCCAGAGAGCAGCTTCTCTCAACCCTCCCCCCCCCCCCCCCCCCCCTAACCAAAAAAAAAAAAAAGGAAACACACACACAGAATAAATGCTCTCGCCTCCTAAACCTGAAATTCCTCTGTCTGCATGATGACACCAATGACTATATCCTCCCAACCTCCCCACTTCCACCCATTGGCGTATGCTACGATTGGAAATCTACTACTACCTCCGTATCACAATACTCGCAACAAATATTGTGACACGGACTCCTAGGCAAAAAATGAAAAAAAGGTGATTAGTATTTATAAGGGTAGATTATGTTATTCAGGAGAGAGAAAGTGGGTCATGTATCATCACATGGGAAGGTAATAAATTGAAGATAGTATCAAGGGCAGAAAGATCAATTCTTACAAAAAAAATTTTTTTTAATAAATATGGGAAAAAACATGCGTTACAACCCAAAATGGAAAAAGTTGCGAGTATTACGATACGGAGGCAGTATTTAGAGTGACGTGTCAATCGATCAGTCACGAAAGACAATGTGACAGATCTGTTTATGAGGAGAAGTGTATGTCAAAGATGATCTTAGTAATGACAAGGTTTTGTGATGATGGTGTAGAAAGAAAAAGAGGTGACTATGAACAGGTAACAGAATAAGGGTGGAGAAAATTTGAAGAGACCTCCAGAGATGAAGTAGGGAGAGGAAGGAAAAAAGTGAGAGATATGATGTATTATATAAGCAGTCATAACCCCTTAGGCCCTTAGTCAACCCTTGTCAAAAGCCACTCACCAAAACCAAATCATCACGATTAATTTCCATCATTTATCCAATTTCCAGCACCTTTACATGGTTTAGATGCCAAGAGCAACACTGAAAAGCTTTATACAGGCAGAAAACAAAAATGTTGGTCAGAACCAAAAACCTCCTTTTAAAAAACACATATTACCTCCATTTTTTTATTTTTAGTTGCAACAATTTCCTTTTTCAGAAATTTGGAATTAGTTGCAACAATTGACTTTCTTTCCTTATTTAGTAAAGCTTTTGCTATAAAATGATTGTAGTCCCCTTGTTCTTCATCCACCACTACTATTCTTCTTCTTCCATCATCCACCCTTGTCACCACCACCACCACCACCACCATCGATCCCTCCTACTCTCACCACCACCACCGGCTTCTTCTTTTTCGTCACACCCTTTCTACTCCGCCCACAACCAATGCCCCTTCTACTCCTCCCACCATTAGCAGCGCTCCTTGTACTCCTTCCACCACCACCGGTGACCCCTTCTACTGCTTTGGAAACCACCAAATTCAGATTTTCCGTCACACCCACCACCATAAAAACTTCGTCTACTGCTTTCATCACCACCAATGACCCCTCATTCTACTTCTTCATCCACTACCATGACATAAATTAGCTAGATCTGATGGTTGTGGTTCAAATTTGGGTGGTTTTCGTTCGAATATGTGGTGGTTGTGATTTAATTTGCGATTTAGATGGTTTCGACTTGTGGTGGCTGTGGTTTAATTTGCAATTTAGATGGTTTTGACTTGTGGACTCGTGGGTGGCTATGAACTTGGTGGTTAGTGGTTCGCCTAGGGTGATTGCGACTTGGTGGCTACAAAGTGGTGTGACTGCGAATTGGTGTGTGGGTAGGTGGTGTTTTCAGTTTTGGGTTCTCCGAATAATTTGTTGGTTAGGGTTATTGGACGAGTAGAATCTAAGTTAGGTGGCAGTGGGCCGGTGATGGTTTGGGTGAGTAGTAATTGATGTGCGTGAAGCAGGTGGTGGCGAATGAGGTGGTGGTGGGAGGCTGGTTGGTGGTTGGTGGTCTGTTGTCAGTTGTCAGTGGTAGTGGTAGGCTGGTTGGTGATGGTGATGATTAGAATTAGAAGGTGGTGGTGGTACTGGTGGTATAGTCTGGTTGGTGATGATGATGATGAGGAGAAATAGATGGTGGTGGTTGTAAATCAAGAGTTGCCTAAAGGGTAAAATAGTAAACTTACAATTGCATAAATCCCCATGTCATTTGGAAATGTTGCAACTAAGAAAAATGGAGGGAGTATATCCTAATTGGTTACCTCAATATATGATCTTAAGAAGCTAAAAGCAGCATTCTAAGATGGAAACCCATGTTTGATACATCATCTACAGCAGCTATGTGATAATGTCGTTGTAAAGAGAATGGATGCTCTTATACAAGTGTCATCCAACAAAAAGAAAAGTTATTGATGCTTCATAATATGAACACAAAACAAATGGAAAAAAGTTACAACAATGGAAAAAGGGGAACAAATTAAGTTAAAAATAGGAAAAGGAAAACTTAGTAAACAATTTACTATCTCAAGAATGCTTGAATGATCATAGAATATGAGACTACCACTTTCTACTTCAATATTGATGTTCTTTAAGAAATCCTACTAGACAAATAGTTAAAAGCCTTAATCCAAATATAATTTGATCAGCTAAACATGAATCAATATAAAGAATCGCAAAAGCCCTAGTAAAATACCAAAGTTAACAGTACTTGCTATGGAAAAATTTTGATGCCACAAAAAGGTGAACATGTTGAAAATGAAGTAATAGTTTTGAAACATGAATACAGATACTTTTATAACAAATTAATCTGATAGCTTTGAAAGATGTTGATAATTAGGCATATTATTGAAAGGTTGCACAACAAATTGTCCCGAAAGTTAAGATAGTAGATGTCTTACATGGAGAGACATTGATAGAGCTACTTGAGTTAACAAAGAAAGATTGAACTTTAGAAGCAGTAGTCTTGGAGAAAAAGAAAGGTAGCTAAAGTCGGGCTACCATACAAATGCACAATGGAAGGCCTTAATAAAAGAAATTAAAGAAAAGGGATCAGAGAAAAGAAGTGAAAATTTCAATTACTTGATGGACTGATGTGGAGGAAAATAAAATTATTCAAGCACAAGAAGATATTAATATATGATGCCAATCTCCACATCCTTTAGCGATTATAGCTAACTTTATTATTTGTTGCATAGCATGATTGAACATGATATTGATATCACCTAAAATTTTCTTTTAGAAAATTAAGGGTAACCATTGAAAATTAGATCTTTTCTAGAATTCGTATTATGTGTTTACATGACTTATTTAGGCCATTTATGTATGTTTTTGATAGCAAACATGACATAACACTGTGTCTAGTCATATGTAGATTTTGAATGTATATCCAAGTAATTTAAGAGCCAAGCATAGGTAAGTAAGAAGCTACTGTCATATTATGCATTACCACATTTAAACAAAGAAAAACTTTTTAAATTTTAAATTTCCCAACAGAGTTTGACACACAAGCTAGAAGTATAAAACCAATGAATTGGAATATGAGGAAATTAACCAACAGTAAGATTCTTGTATAGAACACCTCAAACTTGTGGGGCAACATAGATTATATAGCTTCCCTAAAAATATTTTAAAAGTTTGCCCATTTCCTAATAGGATATTATTAGATCCAGAGTCCAGATAATTGTAAATTAAGCCAATACAACGTCATTAAACAAATTTTGCACTTCTAATCATAGCAAAAGCATGACGTATTTGCAATTCAAATCCAAAACAATCCAACACAACCATACAGTTCATTTAGTTGTTCGAGGAAAATGAACCAAACCCCCTTACGCTACAACGAGCCAAAGGCCGAAGCGTCTTCTCAGGTATTAAAGGAATGATGACATATAATGTGAAGGCCAATACTTGTAGAATAAAAAAATACTCTCTCCGTTTTTTTTAAGATGCAACAATTTCCTTATTTGGTAGTTTAAAATTAGTTGCAACAATTAGATTAATTTCCTTGTTGGGTAAAGTTTTTCATTAAAATGACAATTATACCCTTACTCAATAATCATCACCCATCACCTTTCTTCTTCTTCATCCTATCTTATCTTTTCCATCAACCAACACCACCTATTTATTCATCATCTTCATCCACCATCATAACCACCACCAACACCAACCTGCTTCTTCTTTATCCACCACTGACCTGCTTTTTTTTCACCCACCACCGCCTATAAACCACCACAAAATCCTTCTATTACATCACCCCCCACCACCACAATATTTCTTCTTCTTCGACACTTACCTTATCAACACAAACCCAGATACAACCTATCCACCATGAAAACAAACCCAAATTCACCAATTAAACCCTTTGAACTTGACTGAAACAAACCCAAAACCATCAGATCTTATGCTTGAAGTTTCTAGGTCAAGTTGCTGGTGGTTGTTGCGTCGAATTTGGTGGTTGTTGGGTTAAATTTGATGGTTGATGGGTCGAATTTTATGGTGGAGATGTGAATGGTTCGAAGGATGGTTGTGGTTTGGTTTGAAGGGTGGCTTTGGTATGCATTCAAATTCGTGGTGGTGGTACAATGGTGGTTCGAATTGAAGGCAAAATGGAGGGTGGTGGCTTAAGTTTGAACATGTGGCTGAATTAAGGGTGGCGAATTGGATGGTTTGTGGTGGTGGCGAGACTTGGATGGTGATGGTTTTGTTGGTCGCGAAATGTTGGGTGGTGTCAGTGGTGGTGATCTGGTGGGTTTGGGTTAGGGTGGTGTCAGTGGTGATCTCCTGTGCTCGAATGGTGTCAATGATGACTGACTAGTGGTGGTCGGTTGGGTTTGGGTTTACTTTTTTTTTTTAATTTAATGTACTAATATTATAGAAGGGTAAAATAGACTAATTAGAGCTGCATAAATTCCCCTGCTACTTAAAAATGTTGCATCTAAAAAAACGGAGGGAGTATATAGATATTTATCATTCTTTCTTTATTAGCAACAACATACTAGGTCATTTGTAGCTAGTACTCTGATCAAAGTTTGCTCACATACATTGTTAGACTAACTTGAAAAATCATAGCCCCAAATTGGTAATCCTGAACTAGTAAAAACTCCAACCCTACGACTCTTCAGAGACTCTTCAGAGAATTTCTGAGAAATAAAACCTTAACAAAAGGCAACGTGAAAAGGGCTATTTTCTACTACGTAGTTAAAGTCAGGTGTTATAATGTTATGTTCTAATTCTAAGTAACACCTAATGCTTCATAGATTAATCAGCTAACTTAGACAATAAAAGTTAGTTTGCAAGATGCAATCATGCAACTAGGGTCCGTTTTGTAAAACCAAACCTAAAGCATTTCCATTCACAATAACACCTAAAAGGAGAACTTCCATAAGCTATCGTATGCATAATGTACTACACTAACAAGGATAAGTAAGCAAAAAGTGTGGAAATTTATAAAATCTTCAATTAAACCAAGTTTGTTTAATGGGTGAGAAAACGATGAAAACGTAAATTGTGTAAATGGATGGAAATCCTTAGGGTTATGATAGTTTCATTTTGTTTATAATAGCTTTCCATTCAAAACCGATGGAAAACTGAGGAAATCTAGACTGAAAAAATCTAAGGTCAAGAGAGCTGAACTGAAAATAATATAAATACAGATTAAGGCTTAATTGAAGTGAACATGAATTGAAATCCAAAGTATAGGGCCTGATTTCAATAATTTTCCTTCATCAAATTATCATTCAATGGAAAACTATGTAAAGCAATTTACTTTTCAATAGTTTTGCTCATAAAACACAATGAAAACTAATGATTTTCAAATTTCAAAGTTATACAATCCTACGAATTTTCATAAATTTAATTTTCCATTTATTCCCACATTAATCAAATTTCTAAACCCAATTTCAGCTATGTTTACTGATTAATTAACTCAAAAGCATCAAATCTCTAAAGTAACCAAATATACATTTCACCATTAAAAATTGACATTACACCTTGAAAAATTCCAACAATTCCAACAAATTATTAATATAAACAAGGTAAATTAAATATTAAAATTTCTATTTCTTAGAATTACATTATCATAAATCATTGCATGCTAAACAAACCCAACTAAAAATAAATAAAATTAATAAATACCCACAAAAAATTCACAAAAATCCAATCTTTTTACCTCTACATTACACAAATTAAGCTGGAAAAAAAAAACTTATTCCCAAAAATTAAAACAATTCAGAATCAACCCAGAAAAATTCCAATTTCAATTCAATTAAAAACGAATATTCACATGAAAAAAGCAAAAAATTAAATATTAAAAAATTTCAAAAAATAATTAAGAGAGAGAAAAAGGAGATACCGTAATGTGAGAATCCTGGGTAATCAGAGTAGAGTGAAGCTTTAATGGCAGATCACCTGAGAAATGTTGAAGATGATCGTATGTTTCTTCACAACATACAGTGTTTCTCTCTCTTCTTTCTCTTTCTCTCTCTAACTTTGTGTTCAGGTGAAGGAGGCTTTTTATTTATTTTTTTATTTTTTTTTTATTTTGCACCTTTTAATTTTGTAATTTTATATATTATTCATTTATTTCTCGAAATTCCTACCACTTTTTTTTTTCAAAGTTTTTGTCACTTTTAATTTCTCCGTTGCAAATTAGTTGTTATATGCTTACATGCCTTTTTATATCGTGTTTCTATACAAATGAATAATGTATGTATCAACTATTACTTTATAGAATGATAGAGGAAAAGGTAAGAGATTAATCAAGAAGATATAAAAATAAGGGTAAAGTTGAAGATTAGGTGAGATGTTGGCAAAAATAAGGGTATAGTTGTAAAATTTTGTACGATGACCCTAAATTCAAAAATGAGATATAACAAATAATTTGGGATTTTCATTTAAAGGACATATGGAAAGTGTAAAAGACACAGAGTACTTTATTTCATTCATTTTAAGACATATTTTCTACTGCTCTGTTTCAATTTGTTACATACATTTAGAATCTTTTTGTGAAAGAAAAGTGGTTAAAGCGTAGCTAATGAAATTGAAGTAGTAATTTATTACATTGGGAGACCATCGTGTTAGGATCCACTCCATTTTTTTCTCTATTTCTTATCTTAAGATTTTGACACATAAGTTAGCATAATAATTAAAATCTCAAAAATGCCCTTAGCAATTCTCCCTCATGCATCTATAAGACTATAACCATAGATTTATACGATGGACTCTCTATTTCCACTATAAATGGAGAGGATCTCGACTCAAGACGAATAAATGATTTATATGAGGCCACTTGTGTCATTAGTCAATTATCCTTTAATTTTTTGTCTTTCTCCGATCTAATTTGTTTGTAGTCTATTTTTTTTATACTCTGTATTGTAATATTAACTATTTGTTAAACATCAATAGTGTTTGGCGTGATTTATGAAGAAAGAAGGAGGCATATGATATGATGATTGATTATGATGATAACATTTTTGTTTGATGTGGTAAAATTTAGAGCGGGGGGTTTTGGTATTTTGGCAAACAACAACAAAATGAGCGTGTGAAAGAGAGAGTTGGGCTAATTGTTATAAGTTGCTTTCAATTAGCCCAAAACCTTGGGCTTTTTAATGCCTACCTACTACCAAATTTAACCTCTTCCCATCAAGTAGCTAAGATATGAGAGTATGAGACAATGATAATCAATCTTTAACCGCAATAATTCTACATTTTATTCCCTAATAATTCCATATTTTATCCCTATTTTTCCTATTACACCCTTGTCATTTATTAGTTGTTATTTAGGATTTCCCTATTTAATTACCGATTTTGTTGCTAATTAACCCTTTACTAGCACTTCCTCCCCTATTAACACTTTATTAGCACCTCCTCCCTCCATCACCAACATCATGATCCTCCTCCATCACCACCATCAGCCTCCGAAATCACTATCGCCAACACTCCCACCACCATCATCAACTTCCTTCCAACTAGTCTTCGGACTTTCACCCAGCTACCACCACCAACCCTACTGCCACTGAAGCACCTGCCTAGCTGGCGCCACTACTGTTCAGCCTCTGCACCCACCATCCAAAACTACCACAACCACCCACCATCGAAACTACCAACACAATCCACTACCCAAAACCCCCCCAAACCACTCATCACACCCTCCATGAAATTAAGGTTTGTTCACATTTACTGAAAATAATTGAAATGAACTAAATTGATTGGAGCTGAATAAAACTGAAAATAGCTGAGATGAATTGTTTATGTGAGAAAGAAATTAGGAACCGAGCTGATTGGAACCGAATTGAACTAAACTGGTTAGAGCTAAACTGAATTGAACTAAACTAAACTGAAATTAAGCTGAATAGATAGGCCTTTACCAAACTATCATTGTCACTAGGGTTGTGCAAATAATTTTGTAGTCGATTTGGTTTTTCAATTTTCCGTTCTGAAAATCCGAGTATTTGATCTAGTTTTTTTGGAATTAAGAAAAACCAAACTGGATATCCAGATTTTTAAACCAAAAATCGGACCGAATACATATTAGATTTTTTTAAGACTCGGATTCCGGATTTTTAAGGAAAACAAAATCAGGAAGTCCAGTTTTTTGAATTTTCGGTTCTCCAATCCATTTTTTAGGAGGATAAAAGTAAGTTTTGGCGAAAAATTTGACGCATGATCCAGAAGCGGATATCCAGATTTTCGATCCGGATTTTTCGGAATTTCGATTTTCCCTGAACAAAAACGAAACCAATTTTTTTGCACACCCCTAATTATCACTACTACCACCACCACTCCATGATATCCGCCCAATATACTAAGGGCCAAATTAAACTAATGACATTGACCAAAAAACAAACAAATTAAAGCAAAATAAAAGGGCCAAATTAATCTTACTAACCATCAACCAATATAGCGCTCTTTCCGGCCAACATACGAGTTTAGATCTGTCAAAACTTAATCCCCGAATTCAAGGATTGTGAATGAAATTTAATCTCTGAAAAAGCAAAACGGGTATTACTAGATAGATTAACGGCTTACTCTACAATTTCCATAATGAAATTCAATTGGGAATCAAACGATTGGAGTATAGTAAATGTTTTAGTACTTGTTTAACTTAATATTGTAATTTCTAACTCTTTCCTTTATATGCATCCCTTAAAAAAAAGGCTACATAAATCATTTTACGTTCGAGCATGTATTCATTGATCCAAGTATCATTATTTTTTGCCAAAAACAAAAACATTCAAATTTTATTAAAAAAATTTATAAAAAAAAAATCATTTTTTTAGGATGAATTATTGGCCTATTGACCAACGCCTTCAAACGACATAGAAGAGCACCGGTTTGATGGTTTCAATCTCATCGCACACATTTATTTACCTAAACGCCTTATCTTCTCCCTTTTAGATGCATATGTCAATCTAGTCTTGAAGTCCAACCGTACCCTCTTTTAAATGTGTGTGTAAATTAAGTCTTGAAGTAATCCGACGTATGATCTCGATCCACACTTCTATCATTACCAACAAGAAATATATAGAAAACATTGGTAGAACCGTAGAACTATTCATTGATCCAAGGAACGTTTATAAGGAAAACGTATCAAAATTGCATACACCTTATTAGTTGACTTGGAAATAGTTTAAATTTCCTTCTTTAGTTATAAATCATCAAAACTCTCTTAATGTATACGATTAGACTCTTCTAATGTCTAACGATACTCCATAAGCCATAAAGTCTAAAGATGCGGCAAAGTGAATTGCATTACACTATATTAAAATAACTGGTGCAATATATTAAAATATGCATATTTTCAATTAATAAGCAAATTACAAAAAAAAAAAAAAAAAAAAAAAAAAACCTTTAATCACCAAATTNAAAAAAAAAAAAAGTCAACCTTTGATCCTCTATATATTCTAGTACTTCAGCAATAGTCAATTACAATCACCAAACTTCAAAACTCTTCCAAAATGTATGGTAGAGTAATAAAATTGTTCTCTTTATGCAATATGCTTATCTCAAATCATCAAATGTGTTGGAACATTTATGATAAATGGGTTTTGTACATATGAAGTTTGATGAAGGAAGTGATATTACGTTTTACAATATTATTTCTCTTGGGTTGTTTTCAATTCAAATTAAGTGATGTGTATGTTTTTTAAATTCTCATGAATATGAGAATGAAAACTTCCTTAGGTTACCAAGGACATTAACTTGGTTATTCATATGTTGGAGAAGTTACTTGGTAATGCTACCCTATATAAGCTTGCTTTCTCATTCTTTTTGTTTTCTGCATAAATAGAGTATGAGTATTTACATAAACAAGTTCACAAGTTTCTTACTAAATTTACTTTGAAGATCATCAAAGTAAATTGTTTTCTCCATTGTATCTCATTAGTTGTTTCGTGTAAACCCGATGATCCTTAGAGGGGCGAAATTAAACTAATAGGAAAACGTAGTTTCCGTGCCTTGGAGTGGTATATCCGGTTCCCTTGTTCATCCCCTATTTCTAACAAAATGTAAGGGTACGTAGGGAGTTGATATTAGTAGAGGATAGATGATTATTAACAATGTCGCTTGATGATTTCTACGCGTCCTACAATTCATTTTGTCTTTTTTTTTTGTGTGATCTTGCACCATTAAGGGTGTTGATCAAGATCTTCTCCTTGCCTAAACCCTACATCCAAAACGGAGACACATTTGAATGTGATGGTTTGCCAAGGAGAAGATTATGAGCGTGTTAACCTTTGGTGCTTCTAGATCAACAATAAGAAGATTGTACAATTGGTTGTGGGATAAACGGAGATCATCAAGAAGAAAGAATTAAAAATGCCACATATTAGGGCCCGTTTACTTCAGCTGAAAACAACTGAATTGAACTGAACTAAACTGAACTGATTGGAGCTGAACTATGCTCACGCCATTCAAAAATACTTTCTCCGTCTTTTTAGTGTAATAATTGGATATTTTTTTATGAGAAATAAAATATTCAATATTTAGCACAATGAAACAAGCTAAGTTTCAATATATAGATCTTTATTATTTGTTTGTTATTAGACAACTTCTAGCAATGTTGAGCACCTTGTGCAAATGGGGCAGATGACCATGTTGATATCTGTTTGGTAGGTACTAATCATTCACTCGTGCTTTAGTCTGCACCAAATAACATTACTCATGATTTTGTGATTGATTATATGAGGATCGATCAATAAATCATATTGAGTTTTTGACGCATATCAATCATTCAATTTTATTTTATCATGATACCATGATTTTAATTCGGTGATGATAGTGAGTCCGGATTGGTTCCTAGTATGACCTACTATCATCCTACTTAATTAAAGACAAGAACCTTGAAGATATGGAGTAGAAGGTAAGGTAATTGTGCAACTAATGAGATTGGACATTGTAAGTTCATAACCACAAATAAAAAGAAACAGAGGTAGTATTTTAAAACGAATTATCGAATAAAATTACCTTAACTAAAGAGGAAAATGATCCACAGTTATCGTTGAATGCATAATACTACTACATTATATTTGAAATGTTAAAATATTAGGGGTGTATATTGTAGAGTTGTACGGAGTATTCCTGTAATATAATTGGTTGTTAGAGAATAGGATAATGAAATCAATTTGATTTTATACGGTTGTACTACATTTCTTTCGATTCATTACAATTATAACTTTATAAGATACACTTGCATCAATCTTGCAAACCACGTGTTGTGTTTAATACTTGAGCTATATGCCCAAACAGATCCAATTTGAGATCTGATAACAATCAAAAACGATGATCCATCATCTGGATTGTTGGTGTGTGGTCCGCCTCGGCTCTTGTATGCATTGCTCTTGTTAGAGTTTTATCGTACATAAACAAGAATGTTTCGAAAACCCTCATAAGAATTCAAATCAATTAGATAAATATGAACAAAAACATCATTATGAGTAAATAGGCCAAGATACAGGTACAAAGTAAACTACAGGTCACAGATGTAACGAATGATTACAAACTTAGCTTTCCACTCCCGCTGCAGGTACTACAAGACCGAGCAGATGTACATTTCGAGCAATAACTCCATTTCCTAGGAAGCCTGTTTTATATCAATGAATTCACAGTGAGATAAGGAAAGGGCACAAAGAACAGGAACAATACACGTGTCATATCTAGGGCTAATTAGGACTAGAGAAGAACAATACCCTGATGTATAGCGAGTAGCTGCATCCTTGGACATCATCCTAGCTCTCTCAGCACTTTCTTCAGACAGTTTTTGAAGTACAAAGCCCTGACCTTTACATTCTGGGCAAATACCAGTACCGCCACAGTCTTCACAAATTTTTAATGGAGTCTGACTTCAATCATTTACCCGGAAAAGAAAAGAACAAAAAAAAGCTTCAGCAAATTTTCAAAATTAAAGCAAAGTGAGGCGAATGTTGTTGTAATAGGCCTGATACTCTGATAGCTATATTCAAACTGATTACGTCAAGAGGTGAAATGAAAAGCTCATCCAAAAAGTAAAGTTTAAGCAAGTAATTTTCACATTGGCTTGTAGCTAATTAGCGTCAACCATCATGATCGAAACCATAATTTTCAAGCCTCTTGATTGCATTGTTACAAAGACATGGATTAAACTCCTTTGAAGGTGAAATTAACTCAGATGTCGATAATAGTACAGCATTTATTATTCAAATTTTACCTATTTCAGTATATCTATTGTCTCAAAACTTATCTGCTTCCAATTCAACTAATTTGAAGCAAGCCTGTGGTTTTTCCAACGATGGTCTTTCCATAGAGTTCTGAATTTCGATTCAAGGCTTTTGGCAATCATCCTCCTCCAGTTCTATCACAATTATAAGCATTTCCATGATACCAAATACTCCTTCCATCTCTCGATATTTATCACATTTTATTGGGCAAGGAGATTAAGAGCAGCTTGACTGGCTTCTACATGTACAGTAATACAGAGGAAGCTGAACTTAGTTGTCTAACAGATTACTGATTATCTTAACAATTAAGATTCCGAGAAAGAAGCT
The DNA here is from genome assembly GCA_016808085.1 of Suaeda aralocaspica. NCBI lineage: Eukaryota > Viridiplantae > Streptophyta > Magnoliopsida > Caryophyllales > Amaranthaceae > Suaeda > Suaeda aralocaspica. Next base: position 99,318 of record PYUH01003989.1, on the reverse strand, counting down.
TGCAAATGAAGGAAATACAGGTTCTCGGTCTACTGAAGTGTAGAGGAAAACTAAGCAAGAACTGCGTACAACTGTACAAGAATAGAAAGTGATCCGGATTGGATTGACAAGGTAATATCCGGTTTCGTGACAGGCTAATACTCATAGCTCACCTTTAAAAATGTTTCTCAAATTTCAAAAAGTAAAGTATATCATTCCTAAACCTAAAGTAAATTCTTATCAAGTTCAGAAGTTCTACTACATAATTAATTCAAATACTGATAGTGGTTTTTCCGGTGAAAAGAATTAAACCATCATAAGGGATTAGAGGATCCTGCTCACATAGTTATTCTTTCACCAATGAGATCGTCAGGTTGCATGGTGTTCCCGTTTCTTTTTTGTTTTGCCATTTCTTCACTCAAATTGCTATTGAACCTATTACAACTAATGATTTTTCGCTACAGTAATAGATTCAAGATACAGCAAAAGAATTGCAAAAAATGAAAGTGTTAACGAACGCACGCACCTTTTTTCAGATTGCTGGGTTCTCTTAACTAGAATAGTGGTTGCTACACCAAGAACTGCAGATGCTATTGTCACTGAAACAACTGTTTCTGGCAGCGCAGCAGATATTCTGAAGGTTTTCTTTCTGTGACCTTGCAACTTCAAGCTCTTGGGTCCTAGTCACTTCAATACATTAAAATAGTGAAAATCACAAGACAATTTATCACTTCTCACCACATTTCATCGAAAAAAATATGCATGAGCTAAACCTATAATGTTGTGGGTAAAGAAACAAAATTCCAACTCCGAGGGACATAAACAATATTTTATAAAGATTAAGTTAAGTCCATAACCTTTTCATGTGTACATCTTAAACTGTAAGATATATGTTTGATAACTATGTTAATTACATTACCCCGTGTGGCTGTGTACTTATTTTGGTCTAATTCATTTGACTAATTAGATAATAATAACTTCCCTAGCAAAATATTAATAAACTAACGCTAAACCAAGCAATGGTCCCAAAACGAGCACATGTAGCACGTTTTGTGAAAAGCCCCACATAAGAGTCATTTCTTATAGATGTCCAGACTCCATGGCAGTATAAATTATAAAAGCTTAAGCAAAACTGGTTCCAATGATTCTCGACTAAGCACACTCATTAAAGTTCTACTAACAAAATCATGCTAAACTGATCTAAGAGCCGATATGAAAGACAGTTTCTTAAAAAAGCAAAGTGCCTTGAGTTTTCTGTTCTGGTGTTGGGTACTAAAATATTCATTTCTGAACATTTTGTTTCCTCCGCTCTGCTTTTTATTAACGTTTTTGTCTAAGCTGCAGGACTGCAGTTGATTATTCCTTAGAATATTTTCACCTACCCTATGTAGCACGTTTTGTGAAAAGCCCCACATAAGAGTCATTTCTTATAGATGTCCAGACTCCATGGCAGTATAAATTATAAAAGCTTAAGCAAAACTGGTTCCAATGATTCTCGACTAAGCACACTCATTAAAGTTCTACTAACAAAATCATGCTAAACTGATCTAAGAGCCGATATGAAAGACAGTTTCTTAAAAAAGCAAAGTGCCTTGAGTTTTCTTGTTCTGGTGTTGGGTACTAAAATATTCATTTCTGAACATTTTGTTTCCTCCGCTCTGCTTTTTATTAACGTTTTTGTCTAAGCTGCAGGACTGCAGTTGATTATTCCTTAGAATATTTTCACCTACCCTATGTAGCACGTTTTGTGAAAAGCCCCACATAAGAGTCATTTCTTATAGATGTCCAGACTCCATGGCAGTATAAATTATAAAAGCTTAAGCAAAACTGGTTCCAATGATTCTCGACTAAGCACACTCATTAAAGTTCTACTAACAAAATCATGCTAAACTGATCTAAGAGCCGATATGAAAGACAGTTTCTTAAAAAAGCAAAGTGCCTTGAGTTTTCTTGTTCTGGTGTTGGGTACTAAAATATTCATTTCTGAACATTTTGTTTCCTCCGCTCTGCTTTTTATTAACGTTTTTGTCTAAGCTGCAGGACTGCAGTTGATTATTCCTTAGAATATTTTCACCTACCCTGCAGTGTTGCTTTGGCTTGATTATCTATTCTACTAATTAAACTTAATCTCAGCATTGCACACAATTTTGTCAGACTTGCTGCACATGAATACATTCTCAGCATTTCATATTCAAATTCTACCTGATGTTAAATCTCTAAGACCATATTACGTAGTAGCTATTTTTGCAACGCTACGTTAGAGAAGTGGTAAACTGACTAAGGCCATTTTCTTATGGGCTAAGATTTACTGAACTAATAAAATGTACTAAAATGAATACAATATGTTGACTACATAATCATTGAAATGCACTAAACTGAACTGAAAGTAAGTTCAAAAAAACAAGCCTAGCTAATACATTAGTAACACAAATAAAATTGGAGGTGGAGATGCATTATCATAGATATTAGCATGAAAATTTTCTTACAAATTTACACAGGGCCTTAATGACATTAACATGATAAATCTATACCAAATGGGCCATCATATGTAGTTCACTTGAGTTAAACATCTAAGGAATAACGAGTAGGTTTATGTTTTGAATAGTTTAATCATACAATTCAAAATACAAATGTTACATTTCTAAAGATACTAATCTGAATGTAGAGAAGATTCGGAACACAAATGAAATATGTAGTAAAATATAAGCAAGTTGAGTTTTTCCATGTTACCATTTGAATACAATATGTCATATTAAATTATTACCTTAAAATATTGTTTGTATAAATTCTCTTTACAATGTTTTAACGAAAACACACATACATAGCTATCATTATTGGACATGGTTCACTATAGATACACACATACGAAACCACTCTATAGGATCAAAACCTGCTTCTAATATATGGATACAATTACACAAACATTTACAATTGGTTTATTATTTCACACGTTGAAATCACTTCTTATAGCTTTATAACTGTTACATTTCCACTTTAGCCCTGTTCTTTTGACGTTATTTTCATTTCTATTCAATTGAGTCCATTTTAGTGATCTTTGAGTAATCATATTATATTCATTTCATTTCGTTACATTTCAATTAAGCTAAGCTAAGCTAAGCTCAAAAGAACATTACCTAAGTGCTATCGACTTTAAAATTTGAGGTGTTTGAGTTCCTCCCACTTTTGCTCTATTGCTTATTGACTAGTCAGCAAATATAATATGCACCCCGGTTGCGCCGAAATATTGTTTTCAAGTCAATGAACCTAATTGTCATTTTCCACGAAACGCCAATTCTTTCTACGGAGTATATCGATATCATGTGTAGCTTTGAAAACACCCTTTATCTCCTGTTCTTATTTCGCAAATAATAGTACGTATATAATACTTGTACGGTTGTACCTCATTAGTCTTGACTATTGAACATGGTTATTGATCGCAATAGCATTTTTTAAAATGACATTTGTTACTAATTAACTACTACTACACACTAACAACAATGTTGTTATCCTTTAATTCAGTAAATATACTTGCAATTTAAACACAAAAACTTAAAAGCATCAATCTAAATAATTTAACCAATTGTAATTCAACAGTAAATTCACCAACAAACTAAAAATAATAATAATCAGACAAAATTGAGCCTAAAAAACACATGATTGATTAAGTAAATTGGAGAAGAATTAGCAGAGTAAGTTAGTGAGATGAATATGAGGCTAACCTTTGATGATGAGAGAGGTGACCGTTGACGAGGGGTTAATCAACGCGAGCTCCATTATTGGCTACCCTTTGTGCTCGCTGTTGTCAATAAATAACGCTTTGAAGCTTGTTCCCTTATCCTCTGTTTATCTCTCCCCCTCTCATGACATAAGTACGGTGGGGTCCATACTTAACGGATCGGATTCGAATCAGATTATCCGATTATAACTCATGATTTGGTTGTCTAAGTAAATGATTTAATTTTAACTTATGAGCATAATTTGGATATCTCAGAGCTTATTTTTAGTTTATTTGTGTTGAACAAAATTGAATTGAACTTAATATAATTGATCTGAATTGAAAATAAACTCAAACGAATAAGTTCTCAGATTATTGGCATGGTTTAGGCATTTAGCTAATAACTCACCTAGTGTGGTTTAGTTAATAACTCACCTAGTGGTATCAATGGAACGGGTGAATTAGGAGACCTACCTCATCTGATGAGGTTGTTGCTAACTTATGAAAAATAAATCGAACAACACCAGTTAATTTAGCTAGAGAATTAGAGGTTGAATCCACAAAGAGGAGTCGTAATTCTATTAATAATAAAAAAAAGGTAAAAAATAAAAATAAATTGCGAAAAGGGTCTTGGTCAATTGTAATAACTAAGAAACTACTAACTAGAATTAAACCGAATTTAATCAAATCAAACTAAGGCCATGTTCTCCTCGTCTTATTTTTACTTATTTTCAGCAAAAATAAGTTCAGTTCAGCAAAAATAAGTTCAGATCAGCAAAAATAAGTTCAGTTCAGCAAAAATAAGTTCAGATCAGCAAAAATAAGTTCAGTTCAGCAAAAATAAGTTCAGTTAAAACAAAACAAAAATCTATATGTATTATGCAAATTAATATGTACATGGATATTTATATGTGCACATCTTTTTAAATGAGAAATTATGGTATAAAAACAGTAGAATATAATTTTAAAAATATTTAGGTAGCATTTTCGAAGAGAATATGTATTGTATGGAAATAATATGTAAAAAAAATATTTACATATGATTTTATATTTTTGATAGAAAATTGGAAATATATTATATGTTAATATAGATATATGATAATATTATAATACATGGAAACTATATGATAGTAAAAAGAAGATGATAAAATATTGTCCATTCCTTTGTCCATAAGATTCTTCAAATTTTAGGGAAAAATCAGATTATATATAACTTAGAGATTATAATAAATCAATTATTTTCACCTAAATAAAATACAATTATAGTATATAATTGCTCTATAATTTTAAATTAGTATAAAACAAATTCAACAAAAATAAGTTCAGTTCAGCAAAAATAAGTTCAGTTCAGCAAAAATAAGTTCAGTTCAGCAAAAATAAGTTCAGATCAGCAAAAATAAGTTCATATCAGCAAAAATAAGTTCGGTTCAGCAAAAATAAGTTTAGATAAGCAAAAATAAGACGAGGAGAACAAGGCCTAAGCCTAGGACAACGAATCCCTATAAACAAATTTGACAAAACTGAACGGCAACATTAATTAACAAGTTCATGAATTCACTGATTTAGAACACACTAATTCTCTGGAACTTGACTCCCTCAAAATTCTCTATCATTTCTCGCTCTTGCCTAGATTTATTCCTCTAACAGTTCTATAGACTATTGTGGTATTCTTACCTTACGGCTTAAAATTCAACAATTAAATCTTGCCACAATGCAATTCAATTGCAAGCAAAACAAAGTAAGTAATAGGAAACTAGTTAAAATCATGAACAAACTAACAACTGCCATACAATTCATAGGGGGTGTTCATATAGTTCATCTTAAGCCCTAATTATGGATCTACTCACTCATAATTGAAGTAAAAGCGAAACTGACAAAATCAAGAGAAAACATGATCAACAATATAATAATAAAATAAAACAATTTATTATAGACATAAACTATAAAAAAGAACTGAAAGAAACCTAAATGAATCCATTGCTTGATTGAATGTAGAGAGTAAAACTAATATGAAAAATAAATCTAAGTTGTCGTACAAAGACCTAGGATGGAAGCCTATTTATACAAAAGTACAAAACCTAAAACAAGCTAGAATATCCTGAAAGAGCATCATGCTTAGGTAGCTCGCGCCCGTTGCACTTTTGCTAAGCATTGCGAGGTAATACCCTTAGTCTTCAATCGCATGCTTCAAAATCCGACTCATATGCTTCTGAAAGGCCTCATTTCCAAATCTTAACTTCCTTAAAGTTCATATTCGTGGCCATGAACGCAAAAAATTCAAATTAGCATGGAAACCAACACATAATACCAGATCCCACAATATCGAGCAAACACAAGAGGCAATAGAAATAGGCAAATGTTAGTAGAAGTATGTAGCTCTAAAAAGCTAAGTTAGAGCCAAAAATCAATAGGGAATTGGGGTAAAATTTGAACGTATATAAAATGCACTTATCAGCATCACCTCAGTTGGGCGGGAATGGGTCAATGTTTGATGGGAATGAGTGGGTACAAGTAGGGGTGTACAAGAAAACCCGGCCCGGAATACCCAACCTGATACCCGCACTACCTGTTCATTAAAAACGGATAATTTTGGGGCTAAAAACAATTTTTACAAGTCGGGTACCCGCATACCGGGTACCTGAACATTTTCGGGCCGGATTCGAGTATCGAAATTTGTTGTTCCAGGTACCCGATACTCGGTTCAATTTTTATATTTCATTTTTCCTAATTTTTTTTAGTTTAGCTTTGTTTTTCTAATTTTTTTTGGTTTAGCTTTATTGTAATTCTTACTCCCATTTTTGTACGTAGCTTTGATTTTTCTATTTTTTGTTTTCTCTTTATTTTTAATATTTTTGCTTTTATGATTTTTTTGTTTTTCATTTTACTAATTTACTATTTTTCATGTCTTAATGATGAACTATGTTGCCTCTTTATTATTATGAGGTGATCTATTATGTATTTTATGTTTTTTCTATGTTCATTTTGCTTTCACTCTTGTTAAAAAAACATGTTTGTAATTTGAAGTAGGAGCGTAAATATTCTAATTTATCCAACTATACTTTACTTGAAAAAATAGTAGCAAAATAAATTTGCGGGTACCAGCTTATTTCGGGCACCCGATATGTGGGTACCGAAATTTCCGGGTAGGTCTCGAGTAGTAAAATTCACTACCCGCAAAGTCGGGTACCCGCACTTTCAGGTAACCGAACTTGCGGGTACCCGCTTTTGCACACTCCTAGGTACAAGAATGAAATCTGTAATCACTGTAGGGATGGGATTGGATGAATTGCGTATCGCCCTATCCATACTTTACTCCATATAATTTGGCATATTTTTCTCTTTACTTTTATTGTTATACTCATTTTGTCTCAATTTAATTGCTATATTTGTCTTTTCAAATCTTTTGATGCATAATTCAAAAAATTTATATCTTGAGCTACAAGGATGACAAAATTACAAAAAGTATACGGTTAGAAAGTACCCATTTTGTCGAATCAAACAAAATCTCATTTGACTCTATTTTATTGTACATAAAGCTAATTAGACTCAAAAGTACTCATGTTAAATAGTGATCAAAATCAATATGTACAATTACATTGAGATAGAGAGACTACATTATGTATACTTAAATAATTTAAGTCGAATAATTGAGATGTATTATGTGTATTTTTTTTCTAAATTAAGCTAAAACCAAGACATTTACTTATATTTATTTACATTTTGATAAGAAAATCATTATTATTTTATAGTTTTGAAATATGCGGGATGGTTGAATGAATGATGGGATGGGAAAAGTGGAGAGCAGTTGAATGAGGCAGGGATTGATAACCAGGTGAATGGGGATTGATGATGGGGATAACAAAATAAGGTGGGAATGGGGATAGATTTGTCAAATTTTGTCCCACTTCAATGACATTCCTGGACTCGCCTATATATGTGATATAAGGGTTCCAATCTTGATAGCAACATTGGAGATTTTGGGAGTAGGGGTGAAGTTGTTGCAATGATGGTTACAAATTAAACTTCTCTTAAGAATTAGCAAATTCTTATTGCATATAACAAAAATGTAGATGATGTTATTTTCGACATAATAACAATATTGAATTAAAAGTTTTGTTTCATGTTGACTTAAATTCAACCTTTCTTCCAATCCAAACACTCAAACTTATGACTTGTTCTGTTCAATTTATTTTTACTTATTTGATCTTGTTTTTTTTTTTCTAAATTGAACTCATCTCGATCACTTTTTTTATTTGAACTTATATTTGGTCATTAAACCATTTTTTTTAAATGACAATATTTCCTTTTTGCTATATCAAACTCGAAATATTAATACTATAAGTTGCTTGTGAGAACAAGTGAAAAAATAAATGTAACAACTTATAAAAAGACGGAAGGAGTAGGTTCAATCATGTTTGTTTACGTATTGAATACATTAACATTCAATAAATTCAAGATGATTATTTATCATCCTATTGTGTTAAGAAATGTTGATTGTCATCTACTAGTAAATGACAAGAATCGCTAGCTCTCATCTAAACCTAAGTCCCCAACATTTCCAACATAAACCCTATTAGACAATTAAGATACTATATAATAAATTCCCCTTTATTTTCGTATTGAATACACAATATTTCAATAAATTTAAGTTGAACATGTCCAATACCGCTGTATCCTAAATTCATATACCAAAGATTTTTCATATATTCATATATTATCATATAAAGAATGGCCAACTCTCTACTAAAACTCAAGCCCCCAACACAAACCCTATTAAGGAATGATATCTTGTTTGATCCTTAAGCAAGAATGAAGTAACCGACATTAAGCCCCCAGGCTTCCGCAAATGCTGCCTTCTAATAATGACTCATGTCATTTTTTTTTTTTTTTTTTTGCCTTTCCTCTAATCTTCTTCAACAACAAAAAAATATTTTGAAAAAATTGAATAATGATGAAATGAAACACCACTAAACAAACAGCAAAAAAAACACAAACCAAAGTAAAAAAAAAAAAAAAAGAAAAAAAAAAGAAAAAAAAAAAAANAAGTAAAAAAAAAGCACAAAAACAAAAGAGATAATGAAGTGAGAGAAAGTGTAAAGAATGATAATAATAATATTAAAGCATACAAAAACTTGTTCACTACAATAGCTGTAAAAAAGCAAGTCAAAGTTAAGATTATATTGTCTTTTAATTAATTATTTTATTTATTTATTAAAATCAAACTAAATTAACTTTTCCTTTTTTTTTCACACTCTTTGTTCTTCTTCATTGCTTCACTTCACTACTTCACCATCATTTTTCATTGATACCCTTTTGCTTGATTATCAGATCCAATTTCAAGGTTTGATTTTTTGCTTATTATTGTTGTTTTTATTGAATGTATTGGTTTTTTAAATTAAAGTTTTGATCTTTTTAATGTTTCTGTTTTTTTTTTTTTTTTTTTTTTTTTTTTTTTTTTTTTTTTTTTGGGTGTTTTTGGGTGTTATTTAATGGGGTTGTTTTTGTACATTTTTTTGCTGTTTTTGAGAATTGGGCTTTTGTTTTTCTTTTTTTAATTATGTGAATTAGCTTGAAAAGTTTGTGTTTTTGGTGTGTTTTAGCTTTTGGGTAGTTGCTAATTTGAATGTTAGACAATAGGTTTTAAGAGGGTAATTTGAAATTTTGCCTAAAATGGAAATAAAAAGAGAGAGAAATTGGATGTTTGAAGTTTTAATTAGTATTTATTGAAAATTTGGAATTAATTATGTATGAGGTTTTTGCTTTCCTTTTTTAATCTGGGGTTAGTTTGCTACAGGTTTTACAACATGGGGTGTTGACTTGAACTAAGCTGTGGCATCAAAAACAGTGATTTTTACAGTTTGTTGGATTGTAGACTAGTGTAGTTGAGCAGTAGAAAGTGAATGTTGTTTAGTGGTTAGTTTGAAGGATTAGTGTTTGTGGATTTTCGGAATCGAAAAAATGGAAGAAATACAATTACAATCAGATAATTATAGGTCTTCATCATCTTCTGCTAGTAGTCCTGCTACAAGTAGGGTGCCATCTAGTAATTTCTTCTATTTGAGGAAACCCGGCTCGCTTAGACAACCTATTTCGTTTGAGGATTCTCCGGATTGGGGTGATGATACGGATGTAGATGTTAGGGTAGATGAGGGAGTGGACTCGATTAACGCTGCCACTACCCCTGGCTCTCCCGCTCTGTCAAAGCTTAATAGCGGGTCGTTACCTTCTCCTCATGTTCCGGAAGGTGGGACGGTTGCGAGAAAGATATCAGGTGCCTCGATTGTTTGGAAGGATTTAACTGTAACGATAAGAGATAAACGGAAGTACTCAGACAAAGTTATTAAGAGTTCTACTGGTTATGCTTTGCGGGGAACGATGACAGTTATTATGGGTCCTGCCAAATCTGGGAAATCTACCCTTCTTAGGGCTCTTGCAGGTTTGAATTTCTTAATTGTTTGTTTGTAAATTTGTGTGAGTTGTGATTTATTATGATTAGAGTTTGGTGCTAAAGTAGTGTATTTACTGTTTATCCTTTTAGGAAGACTGCCTCATTCAGCTAGGATGTATGGTGACATCTTCGTCAATGGGATGAAATGCGACTTACCTTATGGGTCTTATGTGAGTCCTAAATCGTAATGCTGTAGATTTGAATGTTTGTTTTACTATTCATTGTTGCTTTAGAAAAAATGTATAGTATGATTTTGTTGATGGAGCACTAAGCGGAACAAATTAATGGGAATAGTTGTGTAATTTAAGATATAAGAAAGATATTTAGGTTTATGACTTTATGAAGTATTTAGGTTTAGGCTAGATAAGTTGCTGAAAAGAAAGGAATGTTTAATGTGTAGCTACAGGGATACAAAGTAAATAGAGTTGTTGGTTATTTGGCTAAGTGGCCCTTTTAAAAATGTGAATACTTTGTATCCTATTGATGACTGTAAATTTGTAACATTGTGGAGCCACGTGTTGCAATTCATTAGTTCTTTCCGTTTTGATTTTTTGTTACCGAAAACAATTTTTATTTCAAATATACAAGTATGAGACATATTGAGAAAATATATAAATGAGAGAATTGCTTTGAAAGTCATAAGCTAACAAAGTAACAAGGTAAATTGATACTATTGGCCATTCTACTCAGATTCTTCATATTACCTCGAGCACCCATGTCATATCCTCATTACTCTGACATAAGTATTGGACATATCGAAATTCATTATCAACCAAAATATGAAGCTTGTTTCATATAATTGCTGATTTGGTCACTTGTATGTTTACTTTTGTGTATGTCTCTATCCGTGTTACCGAACTTGCAGTACACTTCCATACTTGGAATGGGGCATGGAATTGTGCTATCGAATTTGTGAAATTAGCTCAATAATTTTCCATAGTATCATTTACCTCGTTTAATTTTATTTTTTTTTAGATCTGAGATTTGTGGATGAATTAGCAAATTAGGTAACAATGCTCTGACATGAGCACTTGAGTCCGAGTAACATTAACACATGGTTTTCTAATTTCTAGTGATGAACTTTTGTTTTTTTATTTTAATATTTCATCATTATTACTATGGGGGATTGATATTTAAGTAATAAGAAAAAGACAGTTAAATCCTTACCTTTCTTGCAACATAAATTCTGTTAAATATTTGTGGATTCATTCTTCATCACAATAAAAAAAGAAAAAAGAAAAGCTAATAGTGTCAGCATTAAATATATAACCTAAAATGGAATTAGCATAGGAAATCATGACATAGATTATGCTCATTTTGGTGTAATTAATGGTTACATTATATTAATTCTTTCAACTTTAGGCTTCTTAAGGTTGTATATACTATATAGCATTTAAAAAAAAAAAAAAACAAGATTATTATATATTTCAAAATATTTTTGTAATAAGAATAGGAACTTAGGAAGCTAGGTTATGATTATATTTCATGATCGTAACGAAAACTAATATGCATATGCTCCCTTTTAAGAGGTGAGTACTCTCCCAAGCAAAATGTGAATTGCGATATTACTATATGGATATCATTTCATCTCTAAATTATTCATATTTATAACAAACTTCGTTGTTAATAAATTTACTCTAGGCACACTTACACAGTCACACACTCATACGGTCATACCCCTTCTAACAGAATAGGTGGAGTGTCTTAATTGCCTTCCTTTTCTTTCTTTTCCCTCTAGTATTGTTATATTAGAGGTTGAGTAAACTTAGTTGCAGCATCCTATGCATTGCAAGAAAAATACACCTTAACAGAATTGAGGACAAAATATAATGGATAAAAAATTGCCTTATATGAGTAGGCTTTGTGTTACCATTTAAGAAAGTGAGGATCCTTGGCTCGGTAATCTTCATGTTGAGTCCTTGTAATGTCATATTTTGGACTACATACCACTGCACTAGATAGCACAAAAGGTGCCAGACTCCTCACTCCAATAGTCCAGTATGTCATTTCCATGCAATTGGTGAAACAGGGAGCTTGGGAATGGTAACAAACACTAGAGAGATGTTTGCAGGTTGTCAACTGGAAATTTCCAATTGAATTGTGCTGTACACTAGGCTACTAATGAGTTTACATAAAAGTTTCTTGTTTGCTTAGTAGCTTACACGTGTATGCTAAAGCTTAATCTGTTTGTGATTGGGTTCAATACCTGTGTTGCAGTTGTGTCTTCCCAATGGACAAAAAGATTTTCTTTTATATTGAGCAAACGGTATTTTTTTAATGTGACAAATCCTAAGATGGCCACAATTTTGGTTGACTGTGGTTTGTCCTTTTGCCATTGCCATAACCTGGCTGTATACTATGATGTTTTGGCAATCTTGCAATATGTAAAGTTTGATTTGCCTTTTGTTTTCCTAATATGCAGGGATATGTAGAAAGAGAGACCACACTGATTGGATCCTTAACTGTGCGGGAGTTCCTTTATTATTCAGCATTGCTTCAGCTTCCTGGGTTCATTTGTCAGAAAAAGAACGTAGTAGAAGATGCAATTATTTCCATGTCTTTGAGTGACTATGCTAACAAACTGATAGGTGGCCACTGCTACATGAAAGGTCTTCGTAGTGGAGAGAGAAGGCGGATCAGCATTGCCAGGGAGCTTGTGATGAGACCACATATTGTATTTATAGATGAACCTCTATATCATCTAGACAGGTGCTACTGATGTAAATTAGCTTTACTTCTTTCCTTTTATGCCTTTATCCTCGATTCTCTAAACTCTATTTCCTTTTTGGATCTTTAATCCATGGCTGCTATATGACAGTAATCATTACTTGTTTACTTTGTCTCTGTTGCTTATTAAATAATTATTAAGCAGATATTGGCAGACTTTATAACTCATTTAATTGGCGTACACAAAATATTTACATGAATTCTAAATTACCTCTTAAGTACACACAACATGCGAGACTCTGGAAGTGGATTATACTAGCCCAAAGTTTTGTCAATGCCCATTGTAGTCACTGTTATGCTTGCTGAGTTTTTCCGTTTACAGTGGATTTAAATTGTTTTAGGTCTTTCCCTTAGTTTTAAAAGTGCATGCCAAGGTGCAAAGCGCACTAAGGCGCCGGAATTGGGGCTTCAGAATGCACAGGCGCAAGGGGGCCTGAAAGGCGCACTGAGGAGCGCCATGGCGCAGCTGAGGCGCAACAGTGAGGCGCACTGAGACGCGCCTCTAGGATTTTCTGGGTTTTTTTTTCAATTTTTTTTTATTTTTTGAGGCATGCCTAGGCTCAAGGCTCACAGCCCTTTTGTGCTTTTGTGCGCCTCTCGCCTTTTAAAGACTCTTTCCTGATTCATGCATCTGAAGAAACATATGCTTATTATATTTAATTTCTGCTACTCATAGATCGATAACACTCAGAGAGCCAGAGAGGCGTTTCAAAGCTACTTTTTATCTTGGAGAAGTTATATTTTAGAATCATCTTATATGATGGATTTAGGTGGAAGTTGAGGATATAGCATTAGCATTAGTTTTGACATCTTTATGCTGGAACCAGAAATGATGCTTATTAAAGCTGGACGTGTCGAAGTGTCTCCAGATTCTAGTTTTTTATAACAAATCAACAGAATGCTCAAGGGCCATTGTTGTGAATAACAAAGTTTTCTGATGCTTCATATTAAGTGTTGTGATTTATTCTTCTGGGGTTAGTACAAATATATTGCCTCACTAAAAGTTAATAAGTTCTTATCTTTCAGTGTCTCTGCACTTCTTATGATGGTAACCTTAAAGAAGCTTGCAAGTACTGGGTGCACTCTTATATTCACAATAAACCAGAGCAGCACAGAAGTCTTTGGCCTATTTGATCGGATCTGCCTACTCTCAAATGGCAACACACTATTTTTTGGAGAAACATTATCGTGTTTGCAGGTACAATGCAATTAGCTGTTTCAGTAGTGACCTTTTTTCATTGTGGAACTCAATTTGTAATCTGAAATGATCAATATATAAAGCCTTTATATATTATATAATAGGGTAATTTCTTAACTTTTTTGGCAATTGAATATGAAATTCTTCTTTTGATGGACATAGTATATTCATGGAAAACTGATAATTTCCCTCTTTAAAGCAAACCTTTCTTCTGTACAAGTTTGTGGCTGATTTTTGATCTTTTTGTTGTTGGTGTAGCACTTCTCCAACGCTGGATTTCCATGCCCTATAATGCAAAGTCCCTCAGACCATTTTTTACGAGCAATTAATACAGACTTCGACAGGATCATTGCAATGTGTAAGAACCTACAGGTATTAGTTTGGGTGCAGTATGCTATCTTTAGCCTTGTAATTAAGCTACTGAAAAGTAGGTAATTTGATAATAAATGCTATCAACCATCATGCTTCATTTCATGACTCTATCTACGCAACTGCTATGATTTAAGTCATAAAGATATTAACAAACATCTACAGGATGACCATGGTGACTTGTCATCAGTGAATATGGATACTGCCGTTGCTATTCGTACCCTTGAAGCAACTTACAAGTCGTCTGCAGATGCTGCCGCTGTTGAGGCAATGATTATAAAGCTCACTGAAAAGGTTTGTTGCTGCTATATATTATTAGTCTGTTTGAATCACTCTTTTCCTTTTTTCTTTTGTTATCAACTGATATATTCTCATCTTTAAGGCATGTAATTTGCTTTGAGCTGCTAGCATAATATATCTACCTTTCGTCAAATATTTTCTTTTCAGGAAGGTCCTTATCTCAAAAGCAAAGGAAAGGCTGGCATGGCTACCAGGATTGCAGTTTTAACCTGGCGGTCGTTATTAATTATGTCAAGAGAGTGGAAGTATTTCTGGCTTCGCTTGGTTCTCAATATGCTTTTGGCACTCTGTATTGGTACTGTGTTTTCTGGCTTGGGTCATTCTTTGTCTTCTGTTGTGGTGAGTATTAATTTCATCTTTTTTTTCCTTTTAAAATAGGTCGTTAGATTTTATGTTTCATCTTTTTCCTAAATAGGTCATTCTTTTTCCTTGTGGTGAGTAATCGCTTCTACTTGGCTCTGCAGTTTCATGATCTTGGTTGTGCATATATCCTGCTAATTTCTAACTGTGTGATGTCGTATTATAAAGGGGTTCTTAGGCTCTTAGCCACTTGACTAAATAACCCCTGCATATAGTCTTTGTTTTCTGTTTTTGTTTCATTTTTTTTGTCTCGAGTCCTCTTAGGCAACTTAGGGGTTTAAATGACTTGTCACTTGCGCTATAACTAAAGGTGACCGTTATTTTCTATGATAGTGAGTTAGTGTATATCATTGGTCTTTCTCTAATATTCCATTTTCCTTTAGAGTTGCTCACTTGCTCGGGACGAGCAAGAGGCAAGTTTGGGAGAAGTTGATGAGCCCTTGAACGAATCCCTTAGCTAGCCGCTTTTCCCTTGAGAGAGTGCGCTCTATGTTGAGATCAATGGGGTACGGGAGATCTCCTTGGGACCTTAGCTTTCAACAAAACTAAAGAGATGGTTAGCAATAACTATCACAAAGTAAAATGCAAAATTAAAACTAAAAATGAAAGCAATATAGAAGCTTAATTCACCGTCGTTCCTTGTCAATGGTTCCAATTTGATAAAAATGTTTTTGGCCACTTCACCAATTAACCGTTGCGTAGCATTCTGGAAATGGTATTGAACTCGGGGAACAACTAAATGAGATTTATCTAAAGCTACCAAAAATGATTAAGGATTTTGTTTTTGAGGTTGAAATTAATTAAACTAATTCTACCACTACATATTAACAAGACACTAAATATTCGAGGATCAACTCAATAAACTAAGACCTAGGGGAAGACCTAGAGCGTATGGTTCCAGATTCATTTGATTCCAAGAGATTCACATCTCAAAAGTCTATGAACTAATCGCATTTACGAGAGGGGAATCTCTGTCTAAAATATCTATGCCTTCTCTCGAAGTTGCCTAGACATGGAGTGGTGAATGGTGATACATCAATGGAACCTCCTCTTAAAGTCATTGATTCCTAGGTGTATCACTTAATCCCTTGATAGTGGTTTTCCTAAAGATTTAGGGTAAGGAAATTGGGTTACAAATACATGTCATAGACAAAGGAATCCTACTCAGGAATATAAGAAAATGAACTAGGCCAAAGCCACACTTTTAGCTCTATTGACACCTTCATCAACCAACTCAAAACTCAATTCCAACATCAACCTATTGAAAACCACTAAAATCTTATCATGAATCCTTCCCCATTAACTATAGAAGTAGACTACTCATTAATCATGGAGAAATAAACAATAAATCTGGAAATAAAGCTAAAACAATAAATAAACATGGTTTTGATTCAAGAAAATATGTGAAGGAGTACAAAAGCTATTGAAATGTTGCTATTAAGTAGGGGAACAGGAAGAGATTACCAAAATGAACACTTGGTTGCCAAAAGCGACTGAACAATGGTGTTTTTTCAAGCTTTCAATTTTGTTTTTCTTTCACTACAAACATAATACCCTCTATTTTTACAACTCTAAACCTGTTCTACAGATTTCCCCCCCCCCCCCTGGGCGCCTTAATTAGGTTTACGCTGTGGGTATTTATGGGACCCTATAATATCTATAATGAAATTGCACAAAAATAACGAACAGGGGGCCTCGCCAAGATAGGTCTTAAGCTGTCCGTGCGGATGGTCTAGGTGTCCGGATTTTCGCCTTTTTTTTTGCCTCAAACTTCAAATGCTACGGTCATGGGTTCCGCTCGGACGGAGGTTGTTTTTGTGCCCGTCCGGGTGCAGGGGATTGGCATACTATGCTTTTCATTCTGTCCTTAAAATGTCCAACAAAGGAGGCTAAGACTGGGGTGTTGGTGCATGCTGCTTGAAGATCTTTCTTATTTCTGATTGCCTCTGCACATCTTTTTTCTCCTAATATTAGTCATTGATGATAATATGTGTTAACTCCCAACTCCTTGTCCATTTGCTCACTGTCTATTTATAAGCCAGCCCATGCTGGATGCTGGTTCCTAACTTCCTATTCCCAACCTCTACCGTCCTTTCAGCTGTTATTATTGCATCATTATTTTAACTAATTTAACTAAAGAACAATTTGTAAAAATTTTGTTACATATTGTACCCCTTGGCTCTCCCTGACTCCGTCCATCCTATTTGACAACTCCAATAACTGCTGGCACACAAGGTCACAAAGTGATGAATTTTCAAGGACTTGATTAGTTGATTTTGATTACAATATATACCTTAACAATACTTAACAGTTAACATGTTGGTCGTTGCTTTCTTCATTTAATATATATATTTTTTTCTTGCTTTTGTTTTGCAGGTTAGAGTTGCAGCTGTATTTGTATTCATATCATTTACATCTCTTATAAGCATTGCTGGAATGCGAGCACATATGAAAGAAATAAAGGTTGTGTTTCTATTATAGTTCTTGTAAATTCTTCCAACTTTTGAATTGTTTCGTATTTTTTTTTAATTTTAGGGTGAAAGTTTGTGTTTATGTTGCAGATATATGGCTGTGAAGAATCAAATAAGCATTCTGGACCATTTGTTTTCCTTATCGGACAACTTTTTTCCAGCATTCCATTTCTATTCTTGATTTCTATCTCATCAAGTCTTGCATTCTATTTTTTGATCGGGTTACGAGATGAATTTAGCTTGTTGATGTACTTCGTATTGAACTACTTTATGTGCCTTCTGGTGAATGAAGGACTACTACTGACTGTTGCATCCTTCCAGTTAGACGTATTCTGGAGCATTTTGACACTATTGCTTGTACATGTGAGTAGCACTTCACTTATCCTTACATCTAAAAGATTTTTCTAATTACGCGACATAATGTTAGATAATTTACCATTGCATAATAATAATCTCTGCTGTAGCCAAAGATTGGGAGTTTGTCGATTAGATATTTGGATACAATTTGCAAATCTCGGTAATTAGAATTTAGTTTTTGAAAGTGAGCACTTGTGTATATATTTCAATAGCTTACCGGGTTAATACTTGTAGCATGGGACAATTTATTGTTTGCTACTTTGCATACTTGTAT
Organism: Suaeda aralocaspica; assembly: GCA_016808085.1. NCBI lineage: Eukaryota > Viridiplantae > Streptophyta > Magnoliopsida > Caryophyllales > Amaranthaceae > Suaeda > Suaeda aralocaspica. The sequence goes on along the minus strand of PYUH01003989.1, from coordinate 81,120 downwards.
TGCTAATGAATTTCTATGAATGAACGGTAAACATGTCACAATTAATTTCCTTTGATTATATATAGAAATATTTGATGCCTGTGAGATCCACTATGGAAGCAATTCATTTGCTAAGGAAAATGAAGGAGTTCTATAGGGTGCGGAAGAAGGACCTCCATATGGTTTTCATTGATTTAGAGAAGGCTTATGACAAAGTTCCAAGAGATGTACTTTGGTGGGCAATAATGAAGCAAGGCATACCACGAAGGTATGTTGATTTGGTTAAGGATATGTATAGGGAGGTGCTAACAAATGTTAGGACTTGTGGTGGGTTGACTAAAGACTTTCCTATAACAAATGGGTTGCACCAAGGGTCAATGTTAAGCCCATTTCTTTTTGCTGTGGTTATAGATGAAGTAACAAGGTCAGTTTCGGATGAAGTACCACGGTGCATGTTGTTTGCGGATAATATTGAATTGCTGGATGAAACTAAAGAGGGGGTTAATGCCAAATTAGAGCAATGTAGACAGATTGGAGTCTAGAGGGTTTAAGCCAAGTAGGAGTAAGACGGAATATATGGAATGCCGCTTTGGGACTCAAAGGGGGTAAGTGATGCGGTGATGAGGTTGGACGGAAAAGTTCTAGATATGGGGGAATGTTTTTAATATCTCGGGTCATTTATCCAAAAAAATAGTGATATTGACCAATATGTGGCACATAGGATTAAAATTGAGTGGCTTAAACGGAGAGCAGCCATAGGAGTGTTATGTGACAAAAACATCCCGTTAAAGTTGAAGGAGCAATTTACAAGATTTCCATAAGACGGAAAATCGCTTGCGTTGGTTCAGACATGTGAGACGGATTCCTGAGGGAGCCCCGGTGCGACGAGTGGAAGGGTGGGATTATGGAGATCTCAAACGAGGTAGGGGAAGACCGAAAATGACTTGGTGGGAAGGGGTTAGAAAGAATATGAGGCTTTTAGATTTACAGGAGAATGAGGTTTGCGATGGTTTTCGATCGCAGGGGATGGAGGAGGAAAATTTATGTGGATGACCACGTGAAATGATTATTTATGGTTCATGTAGCCAACCCTAATTTTGGGATTAAGGCTCTGATTAATTGATTATATATAGAAATTTTTTCAGTACTGTATTTTTAAACTTATTCAAAGATTTTGGTTCATCTTGCAGGTAGTAATGTAAAAAGTCTACCTTAGAAATATTTTTGAGGATAAATAACCATATTATAAGTTTTTATTTTATTTTATTTGTCTCATGTTTTTTGACTTTGATGGTGTTGGATATTATTAATTAATAGAGCTGCTCAATTTCCCCTTCAAAAATGTTCGCTTTGAAGCAAAATATAGATTATTGTGTTTATTTGTGGTAAGAATTTGGAGCAACGATTGCTGATCAATTTTAGCTTGATTAAATCCAATTCTGACTTAACGAGAACCTTTTGGATTCAGATCGTGATGATGCTCTCAGCTGGCTACTACAGGATCCGTAGTGATATGCCTGTATCGATATGGACTTATCCTTTGTCTTACATCGCATTTCATACTTACTCCATTCAGGTAAATATATGCTTTTTCCTATCTCTTGCTAATTGCCTCTTTTTTTTTTTTTTTTTTTTTTTTTCCCTATCTATGAACTGACTTAAATTTCTGGTTATCTATAGATTATGTCGCGATGCATAAATTGTCAAGTTTCTCAATCCCATCATTCTATTTGCTCAAACTGCTGCGTTGCGTTATTCTCCTTATATTACTTGTTTCATAAATTATACAAGACAGTTCTTTGGTTTCTCTCCCAGTGTTTTCCTTAAGTAGTTATGTTTGTCCCTTAAAAATGCAATCCTCAACTTTCAGACAGTCAAATGACCCTGTTATATGTTGCTTTGTGTTTTCAGGGTCTTTTGGAGAATGAATACGTGGGCTCGAATTTTGCGGTTGGAGAGGTCAGGGCAATTTCAGGATATCAGGCTGTTAGCAGCGCGTATAATATCTCCTCCAGCATAAATGCCAAGTGGAATAATTTGTTAGTGCTCTTTCTTATGGCAATTGGTTACCGCTTCTTGGTATTTGTTTTGCTAAGTATTCGTGTAGGATCAGGCTTAATTAGGAGCAAAATTAATGGTTGTAATCTTGATACAATGAGAAATGAATGAATAGAGTTATTATTTTTTCATTTGATCCCTTTTAATGGAGGATTACCTACATTTGAAGGTATAATGAAATTTTGTACTTCATTGTTAGCCTTTCGTTTGTAGCTGTAGTATCGTATGGCTTGATGGCTACCTTGCTTAGTTCCCTATGTTCCAGTGATCCTAGTATTCAACTTATTTGATCATAAGTGTTTATTGAGAAAAGAAAATGGAAAATAAATCTAACAAAAGATCATAATATTATATACAATAATATATATATTATATTTTTCTTGAAGAATTTGAATCCCCCTCGAATTCATGTAGCACATAAGGTGAAGAATTATGCCTTGCAGATAGTGCGGTTATTCACATAATACTCAAAAATAATAAATATTTTACATACTCAGATAAATATGAAAAATATTAGTGTGAGTATTATTTCTGGTAGTACAAATATTATAGAAGACTCTGCAAAAGCACATATAATGTTATCTTCGGGGCAAAATTCGGTATTGTTGATGCTTTATACTCTCCCATGTCTCAAAGAAATTTACTAAGTTTTAAAGATATTCGCTATAATGGCTATCATATTGAGACATTGAGAGAAATAAATGATGAGTTCCTTCAAAGTATTAGTATAACTCAAGGTATTAAGCATATTTTGGAGAAATTGCCTACTTTCTCGACTGGTTCTACTATACAACAATAAATTCAATGGAAAGTCATAATTTAGTAAACCAGAAGTTTATTAATGATTTCATTGTTTGGCACGACTGGTTAGGTCATCCCGGTTCGATTATAATGCGAAGACAATCTGAAATTCATGTGGGCATCGATTAAAAGGCCGACATATTCTTTCAAATAATTTTTGTGCTGCTTGCTCGAAAGGTAAAGTAATAATTCGGCCTTCACTAGCTAAGTTAAATTTTGAATCTATTAACTTCTTGAAACGTATCCAAGGGGGTATATGCGGACCAATTCATCCACCATATGGACCATTTAGATATTCTATGGTTTTTATCGATGCATAGACTAGATGGTCACGTGTATCTTTGTTATCATCTCGCAACTTGACATTTGCGAGATTGCTTGCTTAATTAATCGAATTACGAGCATATTTTCCTGATACTCCAATAAAGACTAATCTTCTTGATAATGCTAGTGAATTTACATCTCAAACTTTCAATGACTATTCTATGTCCATAGGGATAAATGTTGAGCATCTAGTAGCACATGTTCATACACAAAACGGTCTAGCAAAAACATTAATCTAACGTCTACAATTGATTGCTAGACCATTGCTTATGAAGTCCAACCTTCCAATTTCATCTTAGGGCATAATATATTACATGCTGCATTACTAATTCGCATCAGGCCAACAAGTTATCATAAATTCTCCCCATCTCAAATGGTTTATGGTAAGGAACCAAATATCTCCCATTTAAGAATTTTTGGATGTGCAGTTTATGTTCCAATAGCTCCACCACAACGCTCCAAGATGGGTCCTCAAAGCAGACTAGGAATATATGCTGGTTTTGAATCCCCATCGATTATTAAATATCTTGAACTAACCACAAGAGTTTTGGTCACTGCATGCTTTGCTGATTGTCATTTTAATGAGTCGGTTTTTCCGAATTTAGGGGGAGAAAAGAAATAGCTGGACCAAGAAATTAGTTCGAATGAATCACGGTTATCTTATCTAGATCTTCATACAAATGAATGTGAACAAGAGGTTCAAAAGATAATTCATTTACAGAGCCTAGCAAATCGATTGCCAAACGCTATTATTGATCTAAAAAGAGGTAAGTCACATATTCTAGCTGTAAATGCTCCAATTAAAATCGATGTCCCAGAAGGACGAAATGAAATTGCTAGTGAAACTAAAGCACGCGGAAGCGTGGAAGACCAATAGGTTCCAAAGATAAAATTCCTCAAAAAAGACAAGGAGTAAAGATAAATGATGACCAAATATAGGAAGTACTTGATTTTGAAAAATCTCCAGAAGAAAATTTAGACATGAAAGAGGAAGAAGAAGTACCTGATAAGTGATAATGAATAAACTTCAACAAATCATGTCATGTCAGGAATTATTTAGAATCGAACTCAAATCGACGCCGATGATGTTTTTGCATGCAGTGTAGCATTAGAAATTATGGATAATAATGATGATAAAAATAAGGATCATGAACCAAAATGCATTGAAGAATGTAGACAAAGAGATGATTGGTCAAAATGGAAAGAAGAAATTACAACAGAACTAAAATCTCTTGAAAAAAGACAATTATTTGAACCTATAATCCGTACACCTGAAGTTGTAAAACCAGTGAGATATAAATAGATCTTTATGCGAAAACGTAATGTAAAGGGTGAAATTGTGAGATATAAAGTAAGGTTAGTTGCACAAGGATTCTCACAAAGACCAAGAATTAACTATGAAGAAACATATTCTTCTGTGGTAGATGCAACAACTTTTAAATTCTTAATTAGTCTGGCAATAAGAGAAAAACTTAACTTACGATTGATGGATGTAGTAACTGTCTATCTTTATGGCCCACTGGATAATGACATTTATATGAAACTCCCAAAAGGTTTTAAGTTGCCAAAAGCAACAAATTCAGGTTCTCAAGAACAATTTTCAATTAAATTGAATAGATCTCTTTATGGGTTGAAACAATCTGGACGTATGTGGTATAAACGTTCGAGTGAGTACTTGTTAAAAGAAGGCTATAAGAATAATCCAATTAGTCCATGTATTTTTATAAAGAAAATTGAATAAGGATTTGTTTTTATTGCAGTGTATGTTGATGATTTAAACCTTATTGGAACTCCTAAAGAGATTTCAATAACAATGGAGTATTGAAAGAAAGAGTTTGAAATGAAATAGCTTGGCAAGACAAGATTTTGTTTGGAGTTACAAATTGAATACTTTAACAATGGACTCCTTGTGCACCAAACAACATACACACAAAAAGTGTTGCAAAGGTTTTATATAGATACAACACAGTCATTGATCAACCTAATGGTTGTAAGGTCACTTGAAGTGGATAAAGATTCATTACGCCGGAAAACTGATGAAGAAATTCTTGGTCCTGAAGTACCATATTTAAGTGCTATAGGTGCATTAATGTATCTTGCAAGTCATACTTGACCTGACATATCTTTTTCAGTTAATTTATTGGCAAGATTTAGTTCAAGCCCTACTCGAAGGCATTGGAATGGAGTCAAACACATACCTTATTATCTTCAAGGTACAAAAGACATGGGTTTATTTTTTCATAACCTAGCCAAAGAAGATTTAATTGGTTTTGTAGAAGCTGGATACCTATCTGATCCTCATAATGCTTGATCACAAACTGGATATGTGTTCACATGTGGTGGTACTGCTATTTCTTGGCGTTCTAGGAAACAAACTATTGCAGTTACTTCTTCTAACAATTCAGAGATATTATCAATCCATGAAGCTAGTTGTGAATATGTATGGCTAAGGTCGATGATTGTGGTTTGGCATCCGGGAAAGAGAATTCCTATGAGGATAACGTAGCATGCATTGCACAACTTAGAGAAGGATACACTAAAGGTGACCGAACAAAGCACATCTCACCAAAATTCTCTTCCACACATGATCTTCAGAAGAATGGCGAAATTAATGTCTTGCAAATTCGTTCAAGCGAGAACTTAGCAGATCTGTTTACTAAAGCACTTCCAACCGCTACATTTAGGAAGATCTTCTAAAAGATCTTCAATGATGTACACATGAGGGGGAGTAAATGTGCGTTGCACTATTTTTCCCTAACCATGTTTTTTTTTTCCAATTGGGTTTTCCTCGTAAGGTTTTTAATGAGGCAACATTCAAGAGCAGACACATAATTAATAGGCATCAGATTATTTAATATAATTGACGTCCAAGGGGGAGTGTTATGAAAATATTGTGAACGTCATATATCCGTAAAAGTCCTTAAAGTATATATCTATTGAATATACCATTTGGAAGCATTGTATCCCTTAGTGTTAAAACCATATGTATATATGTATTATGTATACGAATGTTTTAATAACAATAATATAATTTACATTCTCTCTAACTATACTCTCTCTATATTCCCATATTCTTTTTTTTTTTGACAAGTATATTCCCATATTCTTATGGTTAAGGTATTTAAGAAATTTCAAGTTGATTTGCGGATGTTTTTTTTTTTTTTTAAATAATATTCCTTCATATTTTTGTTGTTATATTAAGAGTTTTACAATATTCACATTATAACTTTGATCCACTTTAGTACACAATGGTAAAGAAAAACATAGTCATTCGATATTTAATTTGACTCGTCTCAATTTATATTTTCCAAAAGTATAATTATTAAGTTTATAAGTAGCGTATATGAAAAGGTAAATACAACAACTAAAAAAAACCTGAAATAGTACTTCTTATTGGTTCGAAAAGATAAAATCCAACTGTGTATTCAATGACAAAACATTTCTGATGTGGCTCATTACCATTGGTCACCAAAATCCGACGCTTAAACCGCAAGCAGACACAACAACTAAGTAACGCGTTGCAACTTTGACGTTTCACAGTAAAACAATCCTAAAACTTGCTAAATCTATGCGCGCGAAAAAACAAACCACCTCTAACAATTCATCACACATTCATGTATATTATATGATATGATACCATCATGTTATATACGACGTACGTAATTTATTCATTCATTCAATTCATAAGATATGAAATTATTCAATTTTATAATCACAATTAATTTGATTATTACAATTTAATTAAATTTCTGTAACAAACACAAAAAAAAATGGCGTTAATGGCGTCTTCTTCTTCATTGTTAAACGGCGAAAGAGCTGTCGTTTTACTCGTTTTAACACGCATAATTTTTTCCTCCTCTTCTTTCTCTATCCTTACATTTGAAGCTCTTGCACTCTCTCTCCTTGGTTTCGCCGCCTTTATTGTTGAGATCGCCGTTGAAAACTCCGCCGTTAAATTATGCGCCAGGTGATTTGATTTTGTTTGAATTTGATTGAGTTTTGTGGAATTTTAGGGTTTTTGATTTTGTTATTTGGAATAATTTGATTGAATTTTGGTTTTTTGTGTTGTGTTGGATGAATTTCTAGGGTTTTTGATTTTGTTATTTGGAGTAATTTGATTGAATTTTGGTTTTTGTGTAATGTAGGTTGGTATTCTAGGGTTTTTGATTGTGATTGATGTTCAAGTGTGAGTTAATTTGTGTTTTTTTTGGTGGAAATTGTAGACCAGGTGCTTCGTCGGGGATTCTATTAGGAGCTGTTACTTTGCCTGCTGTGGTGTTTGCGAAATTGATACAGTTATCGAGAGGATTGGCATTGGAAGACGTTGCGCATGAAGGTATAATGTTGTCGAATATTTCGAAGAATTCGAGTGGAGTAGCTTTTAAGTTTGTGATTTGTGAGTTGCTTGATGTTCTGATTTAGTTTGTATTTTTTGATACATAACATTTGCGAACCCACAACTTTGACCATTAATTGCATGCTAGCATAGTGTACTAGATTATATTTTGGAAATTTATCTCAAAATTATACCAATTACTTGTATGACATTTGATTTTAAATATTAGTAGAATAGGTATAATTCAAGCTAGCCAAAGATAATATTCGGCTGTGCATCTAATTTTGTTGGTAGAAGTTTGTTTTGTGTTGGAAAATTAGTTACTTTGTGTTCATATTATACAAAGATCACTTTGTGTTACTCGTGCATGTGCATGTATGTGTGTTGGTTATGTATTTACTGCGTGACTTTCACGCCAGGAAATGTTAAATACGAGTAGTTTTTGATGTAGCTAGATTTGTTCTATGTATGATATGGATTACAAGTAAGTCTTGTTAGTTTGTTAGTTTCTTAAAGAAGAAATGCTACCGAATTTCAATGACATGTTTTGGTTGTTTTACCCCTTTAAGGGGAGAAGAAAATAAATTTTCTAACGTGTATCTATTTCTCCATTTTGTGTTAAGGTTGAGATTTGAGAAGCATATTGTTAATAATAGAAATTCATAATTTCATATGATGTGATTAAGTTTCCTCTTTCAGTGATGAAGGTTTTCATTTTTTTTCCCTTTAAAAATATAATTGTGGATTATGATGCTATCATTTAACTGATCCTTGCTAATGACCAATTACAGTTTCATGTTTTACTTGTTTCATGTGAATTACCTTTTTGTACATCCTGTTATATAATGCTTTCTTCTCATGCTCTGCAGAATTTCAGTACCAAAAGTTGATATATTGGACTACTTATATCAGCTGCTTCAGTGTACTCCTTTTCCTTGGTCTATTCATTCAGCAATCAAGCCGCAGAAGAGTTGCATTAAAGTGTGGTTTCACATGTTTGATGTTGGGCGCCTTAGTGTACTTGACTCTTCCCTTCGATACATCTAATTATGGTATGTCATTGATATGTCCAACAGTTGGGTCTTTCATGCAATGAAGGCCTTTTAACCTTCATAGTAAATAGGCTGGTTATTTTCATGTGTTTTAGAAGATGTCCTGTGTATTATATATAGGCTCATTCATAATCTTGATCACCCTTAAATATATCAGGGTTGCACTTGACACTGATGTTTCTGTGGATATTGGGTCATGGAGTAGCTGCGGTGAAATTGATCCAGCACATTCTTTTTACTTTTCCTTCATGTGCTTCCATAGGTATGTGATTATTCTTTCTGTTTCCTCATTTTGATCAAAGAAAAGACAATGTCTTGGACCATTCAGCCAATTTATATCTTGCGACATTTTGTGAAAGTTAACAGACAGAATCAGATGTATTCTGGAACTTGGTTTTATGATTCAAGACATGTACTGAGACTGTGCTGTTATTGTACCCAGTGATAATATAATCAGTTGGTTGTTGGCTTGTAGCCATTAGATGTTCTGTGGTCTTCAGGTTACAAATTTGTCTTTTATTATGTTTTGGTGCACTTTTCAGCCACACCATACAATTCTTTTGGTTTTTACAATTTCACCATTAACTTGTTATTCTATCTTGTGACTTACCTCCCGCATCTAAATTCTAAATGTTCGAGTTGCTCATGGAATTAAAAGGTTAGAAAGGAGAACATTTTTTTACTTTTTTTTTAAAATAAGGAATATAGGAAGGATAGTATAAAGAATACCTAGTAAATTGAACAGACATTATGTAAATTGAATAGTGAGAACAAAGGTAATCTTTTGGATGTCCAGAATAAAGTGGGAGACAGCTAAATTGAACATACCCAACTGCAACAAGCATCAATTCTTCATATCTTCTGTTAAGGTTGACTATAACAAACTAATCTAACTATCTAAAGTTACAAGTTTTCCTTGAACTGCATTCTCAAGTCTTCAAAAACTGTGTTTTTTTCAAACTTTGTGCACTTTCGAGGCTCCATTTAGCTTGAGTGCAAAGTTGCAAACTAGCTCTTTAATCTTCTGCTAACCTGCACTTTTGAAGTGAGAAAACTAACGAGCAAGTGAGTGAAAGACACCACGAATCAATTAAATGAAAGAGGATGGAGCATTGAGGATGCAAAGTAGAGTTTGGAAATTAGGAATAGAACAAGAATTTGCAAATGGTTTATCGTTACCACAGTGGACATGTTTTGTTTTGAGGCATTGAATTACTGCTTGTGTGCTGGATGTGTTGGAGTGTAATTCGCCCAATTTAACAGGATCTGCAGGCTTGTTACAATCAGGGCCTATGTGTTGGAAGATAATTGTTTCCTTTGTTTGGAACTAACCAAATTGGTTTACCTTTTCATGTAAATTTTGGTTTCAAATATTAGTATTGTGAAGCATATCAACCTGGAAATTAAAGTGTTTTGATCCTTTAGGTAATTTTCATCGCGTACTTGTTTGAAGAAGTTTTGCTTCAATTTTATTATTGTCAATTAGCTCATTAAGTCATTATGAATAATTAATCAATGTTTTTTCGTTTTTAGGTTGGTTGGATTTAAATTAGGCCTAAGTATTATAAGAATCAATTTGCTGTTGAACAATTACCACTGCAAATATCAGCCCCACCATTGCTTACACAACCCTGCAAGTACCCAAAAAAAAATGGAAAGAGAAAAGAATTAGTCCAGCTGAGATATTTGCAAAGAAAAGCTTATTATATTTTCTGTTTTAAAGAATTACTTTCTAGATACTGGCTAATGTTCATTTTATGTTGTAGGAGAAGCACTTTTGGTGACTGCTGGTCTCACTACGTATTTTGGTGACATGCTTAGGTCTACTCTTGTCAAGGTCTCTGAACTAAATTTTTATGTTTTATGATGCCTTTAAAGTTTTAACCACTTTACTTGTATTAAAGGCAATGCTCTGTTTTGATACTTTTGACCAGATCTTACATTACTCAATGCCATCAGAGGTCGATGTGCGATATAGTGTGAAAAGAAGTGAGATTAGCATCATTATACAGGTATATTATCTCTCTTCTTCATTAAGCTGAGTAGAAGATACATTGCTGCAATGATGTATACCAGTTTCCGTTTGCTGCAGGGCTACTTGCTTGGTCTCCTCTTGCTTCCGTTACTTTTTAAGATTTCTGTTCAAATTGTTGGTCGCTTCACACATTCATTCTCTTATACTGCACGGTTCCAGAATGAACCTGATCGATCTGTTTTATTCTTCATATTACTCACTGTTAGTTCAGCTGCATTTATTCCACTATGGGTGCAGTTTGTTCAAGATTTTCAAGTGCATCCTTTGTGGTGGTATTTACCTTCCTATCTCTTTTATGTGCATGCCTGGCATTATACAATAACATGCAGTTTTTTTTACTTGACATATTTTACCCCTAGAAATTTGATTTGGTTGAGGCCATATGCTCAGAGTTGTTACGGTTACGGTAGTTTCAAACTGGTAAGTGATAGGATCAAACTTTGTTGGATTTCTTATAAAAGAGAGGGATTCTGAACAAATCAATTAAAATTTCTTTGACCCCCCCTATCAATTTTGATATCTTGCCTTTTTATATTAATATTCTAATTAAACGTCGGTGGCTTGTGGATCTTGATTAGTTGTTTATACTCGTGAAATTGTAACAATTCTAATTCAGGAAATGCTCAAACCAAAAGCCTTTATTCTTATTAAATGTTTCAGGTTTCCTCTAATATCTTTTAATGTTACTGTACTAGTCCAAGATTTGTTAGTCATAGTTTATTTTCCTATTTAAGAAAATTTCTTCCTAGAAATGTGTTAACAGTGGTGCTTTGTTGTAAGATTTGTTACATTTTCAGGCTGTATGTATTTATTATGCTAAGAAAGCAACTTCTGTGAGGTGATTTTAACTTCAAATATGTCTTGAACAGGGTGATCAATTTTGTTTTCTCTGAGCCACATAAGAGATTATCATTGTGCATCTACTGGGTAGTTGTTATTTGTTTTTCGGTGCATCGGTTTTATAATATTTCAAAGGGTAGTAAGGTAGAGAGAATCCTCCTGCGGAAGTATTATCATCTAATGGCTGTCTCCATGTTTGTTCCTGCTCTTATTTTTCAGGTTGGTTTTCTTCTATGGCTGATAATATGTCAATTTTTGTCTCTTTATGACAAAGTCTGATGATGCTATTGTTATCTCTTTACAGCCAAAATTTCTTAATCTTGCTTTTGGTGCAGCCTTGGCAGCTTTCTTAGTGTTGGAAATTATACGAGTAAGTTTAATTGGCATATCTCTGATGTACACAAGCTATTTATTTATTTATTTATTTATTTATTTAAGAGGGGGTGGGGGAATTGGTAAGGACAGCAAAATCTTGTTTGACTTGAAACCAACTGAGAGAGTCAAAACTAGAAAATAGGTATATACTCTAAGCTGAGAAAGAGAAGACGATGTAATCATGTTTTCCTTCATGCTTTATTGCTCTTTGCATTGTGGAGCACAGCTTTCAGCCTCAAATGAATAGCTTTTGTATTGGCAATCAGCATTTTAAAGGGTCATTGTAGCTCTCAACTGATTTGTCCATTAAGCAATCTTACGTCACACGAGGCTACAAAACTGTCATGATTAATTCTAAAAGTTATACCTGTAGTGATTCTAGAGACAGACCTAACTAGTAACTATCACTGCACCGGTGTAATAAACTTGTCTGGTTTAGCAATAAAAAATGTTTAAATTGGTCAAACCTCTCTTATTTACATCCCAGCAGGTATTAAACTTGTCAGGTGTATGTGAATCTTTCACATGCTACCCATGTTTTAACTTCTTGCCCGCCTTTCAATTGTGCCAAAAACTAAAGGGCTATCCCCCTATTGATCTGAGAAAGCTTTGAGATACTCATATATATAGTATGTTTGGAACAGCTCAATATGGAGTATGGACTATTGTAATGGAACCCTTAAGAAGGACTAAAACCTGTTCAATCATTCTCTTTTGTACTAGCCTGTTAGTATGATAAAAGATGGCGACTAAGTTCTCAGGGTTGCTTATCAAGAATACATTAATAGTTATACGGTATTTTCAACATACATGATACATTGCTCTTGATAGATGATTTGCCCTCCCAGTATTTTTTTTACGAAGTATAAATATGAAGAAATTAAATTTCTGCAGATGACATTTGCGACTCCCCATATTGATTCATGTCTAGCCGACCCCAAATTAATTTGGGACTAAGGCTTTGTTGTTGTTGTATAAATTAAGAAGTTAGACCTTCTAGATTTTCCTGGCTCTTTGCCCATCCTTGTTTAGTCAATCTTTTTACTCTGCATGGTGAATGCATCTTGTCATAGCTTGCATTGGTTATACATGTTTTGTTGCATTAGCAATCACTTTGTAGTTTGTATCCAAATCTTCCTGTTTAGTGTGATAGTTATATATTACAGTATCGCACTACATATATTGGGATGGTAACATTTTAGTGACTTAATGTGGATACAAAACTTAAATACATTATCAGCCTTAGGGCTGAGCTTTGTGAAAATTCATCAGTTACTTGTCTAATCATAATTTTTATAGGCAGGTATGGAGAATTTGGCCTTTAGGGGAAGTGATCCATCGTTTCATGAATGCTTTTACAGACCATCGTGATTCTGATCTTCTTGTTGTGAGGTATGCAATCTTATTGCATGTGAATGTGTGATTGTTGTAGCATATGCGTAATTACTAACTTGTTTCTTTTCGTTAGCCACTTTTCTCTGTTATTGGGATGCGCATTGCCTATATGGATTTCTTCTGGCTTTAACGATCGTCCACTTGCACCATTTGCTGGAATTCTAAGCCTTGGAATTGGAGATACAATGGTGAGTTCTAGTTTAAGGAAGAATGCCTCATAAGACAAGACTGCTTCTTATTGTGATATCTATAGATTGTTTAACTCAATAATTTGTCAACTATTGTCCCAGAAATATGATATTAAACAATTGCTTCTTATTTATAGATATTGACCTCTTGCACCATATTATAATCTATAGATATTGGCAAAATCGGAAACTGACTAGAACTCACCATTGCTTAATGAAGAATGCTGTGGTGAGTTCTAGGTTAATGAAGAATGAAACAATTGTTTAATATGATATTGACAAAATTGAAAACTGACTAGAACTCAACATTGCTTCTTATTTATAGATTTTTTCTTTTCTGTAGGCATCAATGGTTGGTTATAAATATGGTGTCCTGAGGTGGAGCAAGACTGGCAGTAAGTTGTTATGCATTGGACTTTGTCCATTGGTTGGGCATTTTGATTTTTTTACATTTTTGATAGTTTGATTTTCCTAACTCGTTCCTCCTTTTTTCCTAGAGAAAACTATTGAAGGGACTGCTGCTGGTATAACTTCAGTCATGGCAGCATGCTCTTTCCTCCTACCACTTCTTGCATCTACTGGATATATACAGGTTTATGTTGTTCTCTTACAAATGCTGCTATTTTGACATACAAAATAAGTAAACAGAGATAATCAACATATCTTTTTTTAGTTTTTGGTATTCGCATTGATTACAGAGATATGTAATGATATCCATGCCAAATTGTACAGGATTGGAGCTCACTTCTCTTAGCAGTAATAGCTAGTGGTTTGCTTGAAGCTTATACAGCTCAACTCGACAATGCTTTCATACCATTGGTTTTCTATGCTCTCTTGTGTCTGTAATTTAACAGTATTACAGTAATGCTCAAGTCAACATGAATGCCTTTTAGGCATTTCGTTGAACCCTCAGCATTCAACAACACGCAGTAGGAATGCCATTTTGTATATAGAGTATAGACTAAGCTTTGAGGTACTTTTTAACTGAAAATGTAGCTATACAGTGGTACCTTGCCATATCTAGGGATCTGTTGATAACCAATCAGTGACATTATTCTCCAAAGAGTTGTAGATGAGGAATTTGTTAATACTGCGACGCTCCACAATGCTGTAGCCTATTGTGCTGGTATGAAATGCGCATTTGATGTATCTATGTATTGATGTAATCAGCTACAAATAGCGAATTGAATATGTTATCCATGTTCTGTATAAGTTTACTTCTGAACAAGTTTAGGTTCTATACTTTGTTCCAATTGTTCTCTTTTGATATGTACCTAGAGTTTTAATTCAATTTTGTGTAGTGACTAGTGATACAATACTAGAGATTATGCGATTTGCACCCAAAATGGATGCTACCATGGTAGTTGATCAATGTCTAAACTAAAGGTTCGAGATGACTGGTGTCATTGTGCAAATATCAGTATGTAAACTTAGTATATTTTATAATTGTATGATATAGGTTTATTTTGTTTCAATATAGTACTGATGAATGTAATAAATTAAAAGACTTGTATAAGAAGCTAATGAAAATAGTTTAGGTGGAAAAATGTTTTATGAGAAGTTACAATTAGCAAAAGGCTGATATTTAGTGATTGTTGTTTTAGTACTAGTCATTGCTTATAGCGAGTGGGTAGTCAAGTTAGTTCTGTTTTTCTTTTCTCCGTGTTGGGTCTATTATACTCTTTTAAAACATTACCAAATAGTAAATATCTTCTATCCAAAATTTAAAAATATACGAAGTATCTTATACTTGAGTACCAAATAAGTGTACATTATACAATTACTTTCTCTCTCACCAGAAATTGTATTGAAAAAATTGTAAAAACTAATATGCAGTAAAGTTACAAACTTACATATGACCTAGGATTATTATCATGTAAAGTTTGGTTTGTCGCATTGATACGATTAACTGATTTATTGTGGCGACATGTGCAACCTTGAAAGACATATCTTGTCTTAATCTATTGTGGCGACATGTGCAACCTTGAAAGACATATCTTGTGGCGACGTGTGCAACTGTGAAAGACACTTCTTGTGGCGACGTGTGCATCCAAGAAAAAAAGATATAGCGTGGGGTGATGAAGTAAAGGCCCTTAGAGCCAGGCAGAGACCCCCTGAGAAGGGGAGACTGATAACATGAAGCTATATTCTCATCAAGCCAAAGGTTATTCTGAACAAACTCTTTTGAGAGGATTATTAACCACATTCATTACATCGGTTGCACACATTTCTTTTAAATCTTGTAACCAGATTTAATTTAGCAAAGCTGGAATCAGTGGGGCTGTAATTCATGTCAGATAAAAAAACATCATAGATGCTTAAGGATCAAGATCAGAAAATAAAAATTGTGCGCCACTTATTTGGAACTAGTCGGCCAGAACACATCTCATAACCATTTCAGCACAAGAATAACTAATCAGTCAACAAAAACAAGCAAGTTACATAGAAAAATATAATTCGTAATAATTTAGAATCTCAAACATATAGGTTCATAAATGATGTCGTTTACAAGGCACAATTTCTTTCCTCGGCTACAGATATTGTTTTTATAAGAGTTATCATAGCATAAAATAAAACAAAAAATTCACCTCAACTCGGGGCCACAGTGACGCTCAACTTGCCGACTCGGGATTATAATCTAACCCTGGAAGCTCTGCCAAAATCCTTCTAACCAAACGTCAGAAAGGAGCTTTTGCCCATTGAGGCACATAAGTAGTAACAAGTGTTTGCCGAGTACTCTGGCGACACCCATCAGTCCTCAGATCCGATCATCAATCAAGCTAATCCAGCTTTTCTCTTGAGATGCTCCTTGAAGGCAATGATATCACCTTCCCAACGACTGACAGTCTGATTCTCACACACCCATATCTCTTTGGCAACCTGGTTGATGAGCCTGAAATCGTGACTGACGAGAACCATACCACCATCCCACTCATTTAAAGCCTCGGCCAATGAATCAATTGTCTCAATATCCAAGTGATTAGTAGGCTCATCTAACAACAGCATTTGAGGCTGGCGATAAGCCAACCACGAGAAGATCACCCGGCTACGTTGCCCATCAGACAAATTTTTCATTGGCATAACCTGTGCTTTGCCAGTAAGTCCGAACTTTCCTATTGCTGCCCTCATCTTCTCTTCTTCTGTTCCAGGATATTCTCGCATCATATATGCTAGAGCAGACATTTCTAAGTCTAGCTTTTCTGCAAGATGCTGATGGTACTGGGCAATCCTCAAGTGATTGTGTCTCCGGACCGTGCCATCAACAGCCATTAATTCCCCTGTCATCAGCTTCAAAAGTGTACTCTTGCCAGCACCATTGGGTCCCACCAATGCAATCCTAGAGTCAAGATCGACCCCAAAATCAAGGTGTTTGTAAAGAATATTCTCTGGGGTATAACCAAATGATACATCCACAAACTGTAACACAGGAGGAGGAAGCTTTCCAACATCTGTGAAACGGAAAACCAAAACTTTATCTCTGGCAACCTTCTCTGTCAAGCCTCCCCTTTCCATCTTCGCAAGTGTCTTCTCCTTACTTTGAGCTTGACGAGCTAACTTGGCTGAACCGTGACCGAATCGAGCAATGTACTCCTTCATGTTAGCAATTTGGTCCTGCTCCCATTTGTACTGTTTCATTTGATTCTCTTCATGTTCAGAACGAGTCTGAACATACTGGTCGTAATTACCAGTGTAGAACTTCAACTGCTTGCTTTGCATGTGTATGATGTTAGTACAGACACCATTCAAAAAATCTTGAGAGTGTGAAACCACAACCAGGATACGATTAAAATTCTTCAGGCTCTCCTCAAGCCAGACACAAGCTTCAAGATCTGTCACATGATTATAGGCATTGTAAGTAACATGTTCCTTAAAAAGCATACAAAACAATTCAGCCAAGCTAAACATAATCACACCTCCATTACCTCAATACTCGAACTCAGCATATAAAGTTAACAAAATTACAACAATGTTGAATAAAGAAGCGTGGAACTATGCAGCATTGCTGTCCATTCAGGAAGCAAAGCGCAGGTTATTTGCTCCAATTGAGTGAGAATAAGCATTTGAGACATTTGAGAAATATCTTTCTTTACACCACAATGCAGATTGCAGATCTCCACAGCAAGACAAGCTTTGAAATGGCAAAGAAATGAAAACCCAAGAAGTGGCATGACAAGTAGCAACTTACCAAGATGATTTGTAGGTTCATCCAACAATAAGATGGTGGGATTCATGAACAAAGACCTTGCCAATGCAATCCTCATTCTCCAACCACCAGAAAAATCTCTTGTCTTCTTTGCTTGCATCTCCTTGCTAAATCCAAGACCATGCAAAATTTCAGCCGCGCGCTTTTCAGCAGTTGATGCATCAAGTGCGTCAAGACGCTCATAAATACGATCAAGTCTGTCTCCACCTCCATCCTCCTATTACCAAAGAGGCAAAGACAACCATTATACAAGCTGATGATGAATAGATTGTATAAAGAAAATTAAAGCATGTAGAGAACACACCTGTGCTGCTAATGTTTCAACTTCTTTTTCCAACTTCACCCTTTCCTCATCACAACTTACTACAGCTTCTAGAGCAGTCATATCAGAAGCTTCAATCTCTCTACTGAGATGATAGATATCCATGTGATCAGGTATTGGAAGCTCACGAAGACCAATAGCAGTGAGAAGGGTAGATTTCCCGCAACCATTTAGACCCAGCAAGCCATATCGCCTGCAAAAGGAAATTTCAAGTAGAAGGCATTACATACAAGCTATTTTCAAAAAACTTCAGAAAATACAATCATGATTACATTACATAACAACAAACCTTCCATAGTTAAGCTCCAGCATTGAATCAACTATCAGATCGTGTCCATGGAAAGTAACTGACAAAGACTCTATCTGCAAGGTAGAAAATACATCATCAGAACACAAGATACAGAACTACAAAATAAGAAAGCATAACTGGCACGTGCTCAAATAAATAAAACATGGTATATACATTATGTTACCTCCTAGGAAAGTAGGGGACACAGAGGACCATATTTCGAAAATTCAACATATACTATAAGTTCATTCAATTAACCGGCATCATAGATGGCAGAACACCCAGCTGACAGACGATCTGCTCGCCTAGCCGTCTAGGCGCTGGTCTATAGTCCGGCATAGCTAACAAGAATAAGCTACAAGTGAGACCAGCTAACTTAAAACAATTCATGAACATGAACAATTGAACATGTGCACAAATATATACAAAAGAACGAATAACCCAATCCAACAACCACAATTTCACCAAAAGAAACTCAAGGCAAAGAAAATCATTTTATGAAGAATGAACTACAAGTGGCTTCAGCTAACTTCAAATAATTCATGAACATGTGCATAAATACATATAAAGAACGAAGAACTCAACCCACAACTAGTAACTCACATGGTCACATAGAAGAAGAGAAAACTGAGAAATATTAAGAAAGCCAAATCAACCCAAGAATTTAAATTAAATAATTATGCTAAATATAGTTAAAATCTAACACTTCATCATTAATTACCTTTCCTACAAATTTCTCCCTTAGATCATGCATGATTCTGCAAACCACGAACCTTTTTTCCTATATCTCTTTCTTTGTACAAAATAGAACCCCTTGGCGTAACCAAGGAACACGAATCATGCACAACTCAACATAGTTATTTCTAAACACTTACGAAAACAAAGCCACATACTTTATAATTCCAAACAACCCCACCACAAAATCCAATCTTTTTATCAACAAATCAATCTAAAACAAACAAATTCACCAAGATTTTTCTTCCTCTAAAATAAATAAATAGAAAACCACTATTTTTTAACAATCAACAAACAAACAAAACCCCACTTATTAATCACCTAAATCAATCTTTTTTTACCCTTCTTCTAACGATTAAACTAAAAAATTCTTCCCTGAGTTTTGAATTCAATCATTCAAACTCCATAAACCAATCAACTAACACCAAATTCAACTCAACTCAAATCAATTCAATTCAATATTTCAATCAATAATATAAAAAAAACAATCAACAAAAACAAAATTCAGCTCAAATCAACTCAATCAATAAAAAACAGGAACTAACATATTTAAAATAAAAAAAAAATAGATCTTAAAAAAAATTACCCTAACATCCCTAGATAAAGGATGAGAACAAAGAACCCCAGTACAATTCCGATCAGATATCATAAGATCAGAAACCCCTTCTGCCACCTTATCAACATCACCACCACCACCTCCAGCCGTCGCCGCCGCCTTTGAAGTAGTCGGCGCTTTAGCTCCTCTCTTCGCCGCTGCGGCTGCCTTCTTCTGTGCTGCCTTCTTCTTACTTGCGTCTGACACCATTTTTCCTTCAAACTAAAATCAAAATCAACAAATAAAAAATCAAAAATTAAGAGATTGATTGAAAGAGGAAGTAAATTAGTCAGCTGATATAGTGATATGTTACCGATTATAAGATGATGATAGATTTGATTTGAATAGAGTGAAGAAGAATGGGAATAATAAAAAGGGGGATTTTTGAAGCTAGGGTTAGGGTTTCCGATGAAAGGGGTGATAAAATCGGACGATAGAGGGAGAAAAGAAGAACTCCCAGGTGTGAGGATTATAAATAAAGTAAAGTAAAGAGGGTTTTGGAGAAATAAATAAAGGTGTGGTGTTGTGTTGTATTGTGTTGTGTTGTGTTGTGTTGTGTTGTAGGTGCTAATATATATGTATGTATCGAATCGTGTCGTAACCGACTTTGCATCGTGACGGACCAAAGGACGGTACTTTTTTATATTCGTTTTTGTTCGGATTTTTTTTATCCGATATTTTTAATTAGCAAAAGGTAATGAACACTCCAAAATTTTAGATGACCATGATTAAGTGGAAAAATTAACTTTGATCAAAGAAATGTTAATTATATGGATAATTTGTATGATTTTAACTTGAATTTCAAAAATATTTGGGAAATATATCGGGTAAATTCTTATCTAACATTCGGGACGTTTGTTAGTAAGATCGTTTTACTTTCTTTTTTAACGTATTTTACGGAGTAGTATTTTAAATATCAACAAAAGGGTATTTTAAGCATATTAGTTGTATTCAATTGTATTAAAACCTCACTTTAAGGCTTTTATCATTTTTATTTTTATTTTGACTGGAGGTTTTTACCGTTGTTTGTTATTCATGTAGTTTCACTTAAATAAGTTAAATTTATTCCTCTAATTAACAAGACTCTTTAAAAAAAAATAAAAAAAAGTAAATAAAATAAAATGGGCTTTTTTAACAATCAATTTGTATTGGGCTAGGCCCATTCATTCGTTCTCCCCTGCCAAAATACGACTAGCTGATAATCCAAATAAGGCAAATATTAAAACTCTCTCTTCTCCAAATTCCCAAACTAACAATACTCCATTAAACTTAATTAGCTTCTTAAGTCTCATAATTTCAGTTATTCATATAATATTCTTCAATTTCCTTCAAATTCACTTGAATTTCAGCTACATATTTCGTCAAATTTCTGCCATTGATGAACGCTTGAATTGATACAAACGTCAAATTTCAGGTTTGTTCTTGTGTCTAAACGATTGATATAAATTCGATAATCGATAAATTGTATATTTAATTTCTTAATTTATTGCTGATAATTATTGATATGAATTGATAGATTGTGTAGTTGATATTAAATTGATTATTTATATGCTTCAATTGATAAATTGCATGTATAAATTTGATGAATGATGATAAGTTGATGATAGTATGCTTCAATCGTTTAAAGTATGAAGACCTAAAGAATGGCTTTGGATTTGATTATTAATAATTTAGATTGTAATGATGAAGAGTACTTTGTGGGATGATAATTGGTTCATGCAACTAAGCATCTTTTAGGGATTAAGGATTTGGTTATGACAATGGTGATGATTGATGAAGAGAACTTTGTATTTCGCATCTTTTTGTTTGTAATTTAATAAATTGGCTTTTATCTATGAATTAAAACAAAAAAAAAGTTATGTTTACAACAACCACAAAACTTTAGTCTCAAATTAATTTAGGTTCGGCTAGACATGAATCAATATGAGGAGTCGCAAACTAGACCTGAATCAATATGAGGAGTCGCAAAAGTCATCAGTAGAAATCCTCCTCCTCCAATCTTCCCTATTTGATACTAAATGTTATTCAAGCCCCAACACCCTCATATTTCCTCTAACAACCCTCATCCAAGTTTTCTTTGGTCTTCCTCTGCCTCTCCTCCTTCACTCTTGTTGCTACCCTTCCAAAATCCTTACCGGAGCATTACTTGGTCTGCGTTTTATATGACCAAACCATCTTAGCCTATTTTCTCTCATTTTATCTTTAAGAGAAGCAACCCTCATCCCGTATTTTGTCCTTTTTTGTATGCTCACATATCCAACGTAGCATACGGATCTTATGGAGATGACAGTACTTCAAAGTCCAACATCCGATCCCGTAAAGCAATACTAGTCTAATGGATGTGTGGTAAAAAGAGGTATGTTTAGTGGAAAGAATGGCTTTTTATGCTTACCTTACTTTCAAAATGAGAGTAAACTTCTCATATTTTTTTAAATGATGGGAACCTGAAATAGTTGAGTATACTTTCATAATTCTCTTAAAAAATTCTAAGATCAGTCAATTTAGTATCTTGATAGTTGATACTGACTCCGCTTACCTATCTAAAATCGGTTCTTGATTTTGTTATTAGTTGGTCACATGTGCTCACCACCTTCTTCTTCTAGGTCCTCACATTCCCTTCATTTTGAAGCATGAATTATGCGGTAGTAATACATTATGTTTTCTTTGTCCCATGTATTGTGTTCTTGGTAACAACGTGAATTGGCGAATAGTGATTGGTGAGTAGTGTATTATGTGTTGCTTTAATGTTGATAATGTATGTGTTATTTGTGTTGTGTATGCTAATCATTACTTTGGTCCCTTTATTTCTTATTTCTTTAATTTTTTATTTTGTATATTTTTTTTAAGTTTGATTTATGCTTAGCGATTTCAATTAACAATGATAATATTGTGTTTAATTTCTATCTCATGACCTTTTGAATTGGCTTAGAACACTCAAAATGACAAATGTCAATTACGATTACTTTATTTGTAGAAAGAGTACATAATCATACAGAATTATTCTGAATTGCTAATGCAGAAAGAAAATGTACTCTTAAATTGTTTGTTTTTTATGGACATGAATGGAATTAGAATGCATTTTAAAAGATTATAATATGTAAATACATTTTTAATTAAGATTTCAACGTTGTAAATGATATTTGAAAATTGGCAATGTGTCATCAATAAACCTTGGTTTTGTTCTCTGAATCCTTATGGGTGCAGGTTCCTTATTGAGTTATTGGATTGTATTCCGTTTAATACTTCAATGCTAATTCTAAAGATATTACTGTTTTAGTTTGTATAACTTTAGAATCATTCTAGGGTTGACTTTAAACTTTAAAGTTACTTTCTGCTGATGATTGTTTTGTGAGCTAAGAAACGTTAATTAGCAGAATGTTTCTTATGTAGCAGTCTTGAAAGTGATGCGTTCGGTTGGAAAGTGTATTGTGTATATAACTTAATTGAAGTGAAACCTTTTAGTTTATTGCATCATTCTTTTATGTGAAATGCTTGTTTAACTATTTGCTGTCGTTTATTTATTTTTCCATCCAGGGATTCCATGCTTTTGTTTGAGAGAAGAGTAAATTATAAAGCTGATCAAGTATATTGTGACACTTATTTGGTAATTTGGATAAACAAAAGATGGTGGTTGTTTTGAAGAGATTTTCTCTAAAGTTATTTATATCTTTGAAGTACATCACAGCAAACGTAGTAGATAGGAACAATGGGAAGATTGTTGCCACAGCTTCTACAGTTGAGCATGCTCTTAAAAGCACACTTGAGTGTGGTCGTTCTTGCAATGCAAAGGCTGCAACAGTTGTTGGAGAAGTTTTAGCTAGGCGGTTAAAGGTTGAAGGTTTCGATGATGGACAAGGGAGAGGGATCCATGTTGATGTGAATAAAGAAGTGGAAAGAAAAGGCGTGAAAAGTCGAACTAAGGTGTGGGCTGTTGTGAATGCCCTGAAGGACAATGGTGTTAAGATCGTACTTGAAGACAGAGATCAGGATGCATGAGCAAACAGTAGAAACTGCTCCTCTGCGAATATAATTATGCTCCGTTATGTGCTTTAATGTGAGTCCCTCCTTCGTTTGACCTTCAATTTGTTACTAAAATTGTTTGGCATTAGCCTGGATGGCGCATCTAATTTAGTATTTGAAGGGAAATGTCATAGGGATAATAAAGTGATGGAAGGGGTTTCCGCCTTATAGTTGTTCTCCTTCACACTTTCCCTCTGCTATAGTCAGAAACCAAATAACAAAATGAATGTGGGTTAGGTGAAAGAGTTTTATCCTCGATTAGCATCATAACATCTGCAGCTTTATATAATATTGTTCATTTATCCTGGGAAAATATCTTACCATCGTGTTATTATAGATTTATAGTGAAGGCTATGCCTTGTGTAGTGGCGACTTGTTATCAGCTAGGTCTTGGCTTTGAATCTTTAAAACAACCTCTTTGTGAATGTAAAGTATTACTACGCATAAAAGTATAATAGTATCTTTTCCTGTGCACGGCTTATGAACTTTTTTTATTCCATAGTACTTATTATCATATCCCGTTTCATTGTTAAATACTTGAGTGAAAATGGGAGAATTAATTTTTTCCCCCTGCCTGTGAAATGAATGAACACAGTATGATGTTTTACATACTTGAGTACTTGATCACTGACTACACATGCCTGCGGTAAGCGTGAAATATCCTGATCTTCTAAGTTTTGTTCTGCAATTTTGGATCATATCATCTTTTGTTACTTGTGAGTTGCAACTGTGCTATGTGCTTTAAAAATCTGTAGGGTTAATGCACACTAGCTTTCTCAGTTCTGAAAATACATTTGTTGTATGTTCGATTGTGCACTGTGCAGAGATGTGTTCTTTTGTGGCTCAACTTCATTAAGGATATTTCTGATGAAGAAACACCGGATTTCTTGGCACTAGCATATTGCCATCAACTTGTAACTTTGGTTGGAGGTAGACACCCATTGCCTGACCAGTGACGACCAAGTTTTCTTCCGTCACTCCTACATTTTTACAATGAGAGTATGATGAGGTTTAGAATTTTAGATATATAAAACTCGATTACACTGTTATTGCTTCCTATGATTCTACTGAAGCTGTATTCTTTTGTTTTGCCCTGGCAATCACTTTAGTAGAACTGCAGCTAGCTTGCTGCTTTATCATGTTATTCGTGTGCTGTGAGCTCGGCATGATTTTGAACTATGTTAGTGTTTGGCGATGTTTTGTAAGGTGATAAAAGGAAATGAAGAGTTAGCTTAACAATCTGTGAACCGTGTCATAAGTGCCAACTTTTTTTTCATTCTTGGCTTTGTCGTTTTATTTTTGCAGAGAAAGGCAACATATCAAAGCCAGGATCTCCCTCTTAGCTTTGCTTAACCTCTAAAACATAACCCCCTTGCCTAAATCTTCAGTAAAATTGTGTACTTGTATGATTAATTTTTACACGCATGTTTATGCACTACATTCACTATTGATATCTACAATCAACGATAATAGCACTAAAAAATGCTAAACGCAATTTGATTCCACGTACAGATACATTGGAGCTTAACGATTTTCATCATGCAAGGAAAATACACACACTAATTCTAATCCTCCGTATTTTCGTATAATATACAGAAATCAGTAATAACTCCTGATATTAATTTGAGCTCAAATTATGTTAATAGAAATTCAAAGAGTGGTAAAGATACTGTCATTTGTAGGGCGAAAAGGAGGTGCAGTGCTTTTTGCTGAAACTGAGAGAGTGAGTGGGAAGGTGATTTTTGCAGCTGCCAACTCTCATTGGCCTGCTGTTTACTGCCAAGGTCTCCAGTCTTAAGCTGCTTGAGTATTTTGGGTATATAAGTTGCCAAGTTGGCTACAATTTTGTTTGTTTGTTTGTTTCATGCAATTGTCTTTTACCAATTACGGACTACTTTATCAGCTGTTCAATTTCTTTTCATTTATTGGGTTTGTGTTGTTTTTGAAAGTTTTTTTTTCCTTCTTATTTTTAATGATGATTGTACAAATGGTGTACTTTCTTTTGTGCTGTCTTCTTCCCAAGTGTTTTGAGAATGTAGTCGCCAAGGCCATTGTAAAACTTCCGAAATTTTCGTCTCGGAAATTATTAGGGATGGGAAGGATTGTTTGCTAAAGTCGTGAGTCTCGTGCCACAACGGATTGTGTGAAGAATGGGCCCAAAATACTTTGTGTCATGCCCACTGATATAAATTGATTGGGTCGTGACTATATGGCATCGGTGTGAATGTATAATTGGATAGAACTCGAAGGCAAGGAAGAATTTATGCTGATGATAATAGGGGATAAATATTGGTTAGTTTAGATAAACTCATCTTTTGAGAATTAAGGCTTTGATTATGATAATGATGATGTATTACAAAAATACTATATTACCATATTTTTTGTCAAGAATTAGAAAGATTGTAACAAATTGGCTACACACCTTTTAAAATTATTTTGTTAAATTCCACCTATCATCTTTTTTCATTGAACAAAAACCAAGTCAAACACTCAAACCTGAAACGGATTTAAACACAATTATCAATACGATAGCAGTTCAATAATTAGCTAGTAGTAGCATTATTTGTCTTCCCATTTGGAGGAAAAAAGAATGTAATGCAATATCCGAAGCCCTTGTAAAGTTGTAAACATTGCAAACAGAAGTAATGTCTCAAAACCATTATAGACATTGCATCACCAATTTATCATGATTTAATTACAAGGAAACCATAGTTAAAAAAATGTGAGAGCCTCATTCATTCATTCACTCCCACCTTTCTTAATTTCTAACTAGTCTGCTTTTGATTAATAATTACAAAGCTAACCTTTTCATTTGCACTTCCTAACATTATGTTATGTTTTCAAAAAGTGTATTAACACCATCTAACCAACCAAAATTAGACCCCCGAAAAACAGATCATATACTACCACCAACAAAAACTCACCCCCATCAAAGTCATCAAACTACTCTCTATACACAATCATCTCATCACATAACGGAGCAGGCATTCGGGTTATCATCACTGAACAGCTGCGGAGTGTCGAAGATTTCGAGGACCCGGCCTGACCCATCACATATCCCAATGTAACCCAAACCATTAACCAAGTACTCCACCTTCACATCCTTCTTCCCATTGCCATTTCCACCCCCATTTTCTTCTTTCTTTCCGTTGTCATTCCCTTTGTTATTCTCATTCTCTTTCGGCTTGTTATCCTTCTTGTCATTCGCAACCTCAACCGGCTTGTTCAACTTCTTCTTCAGATCTTCCACCATCTTCTTCACATCCATCTTACCAGTGACTTTCACTGTTTCCTTCTCTTTGTCTATCACAACCTCATGCACCCCTACAACCATATTATAAATATGTTCAAATTATAGCACAAAAAAGGCGAAAATTGGAATTTATGCTATGATTATTATTTATTAAATGTTTACAATACTAGTGTACTACTAGTCAAATTATGGCAACAATTTGGAACCTAGGGATTAAACTATAAGTTTATAAAATTATAACTTTGATATCATGATATATAAGTTTAATATCCCTTTTAAAATCGCGTAAATATTTAAAGAATTAGCAATAATCTAACATTCCATTGTCTACAAATTTATCATCACAAGATTGGATTTATACAACTGAAACTATAAATAGTTGAAATTATGCACTTTTAAATCAAGCAAACATGAGCAAAAGTAGTACACCTACATATTTGGAACTTTACACAAAAAACTTTCCAAAAAGTCACATGATTTTTTAAGGAAATGAAAAAATCACCTTTGTATGAAGCCACTGCCCTATACAGCCGCTCACCACAGCCTTGACAATGGTAAGCCACCTTCAGCATCACTGTCGTCACCTGCGCCTGTTCCGATTCACCGGAAAATTGTCCATTAATCACCCACATTTTGCACAAATAATATGCAAATTAGCATATATACTCCAATATACATATATGGTGATATGCACTTGCCCCAAAACAGAAATAAAATCATTTGACATAATTTCACATAAAAAATGCCATAAATAGAGTAATTCTAATAAGGAAACAAAATCAAACCATCACATTCACTATTCTTTCAACTGTTCAACATTTTTCAACTCCCAAAAAAACAGATAATAATTCATAAATGCACAATTTTTAACACTTTCATAGTTTCATTTATGAAACAGAATTATACTCTTTGTAACAAAAACAAATTGAATGAACCCAAATTATATCAAACTGACATAAACCCATTTTGCCTAGTCAAATTTTATTCATTGAAACCCCCAAATCATAATAATTCATTCATAAGTTAAGTATAAGCATTAAATATATTATTATAAAGAACTATAATTCATTTATGAAACTCGACAAAAATCACACAAACATTTATGAAATTAAATAATTAATGCTCAAACGTAAAAATAAAATAAGATTTTCCATAATAATAATTACGCATCAAAAAATAAAAAAAATGAAGAAGAAAAAAAAAAAGGAAAATATACCTCTTTGGATTTATCATTGTTGTTTTCATTCTTTTTATCATCCTTTTTAGGTGGTTGAGGAGAAATAAGTTCAGTTTTCTTCAGAGTTTTGTTCTGCAATTTATCTCTTAATTTCACTGCATCAACATTCTTTTCTGCCATGATTTTTACCTTGCTTTCTCCTTCAAATTCCACCTTCAGAACTCCTTAAAAATAAAATTCTTTACATTATTTTCAGAATATAACCATATATTATACACATTGAAGAAAATATCATCTGTAAATATTGAAGCAATTTATTCAACAGAAAAAAAAAAAAAAAAAA
>PYUH01003989.1:2589-51725 GCA_016808085.1 Suaeda aralocaspica | reverse complement strand
AAAAAAAAAAAAAAAAAACAAAGTTTCTTCACATTGGAGAAAATAAAGAAATTTCAACTTGAAATCAAACAATTATGAAAAACCCTCGTTTCAATTTTTATTTAAAAAAAACAGAGCAAAATAATTGAAATTATTTTCACATAATTCTTATTACAAACAATAATCTCATACTCACATACATTACAAGTAATTTTACCCACAAAATTTTTATTCATACAAATAACGAAATTCAAAAACACCCAAAAAAATCTCTCAAAAATATAAATAAAAATAAAAAAGGAAAAAACAGAGGAATCTAAAAATAAAAAAATAACCTGGAAATTTAGCGATTTCTCTTCGAATCCTCTGAGTACAACCATCACAATGAAGGTTTATCTTCATTTCAATATTCAAATGTTTTTCATTGTTTTCTTTTTCCTTCTTCTCTTCTACTTGACCGCCGTTTCCTCCACCTCCACTGACGCCGTTATCTCCACCACCGCCGCTAACTCCACCACTGACGCCGTTATCTCCAGCACCTACACTTCCTCCGCCTTTTTGGTTCTTCTAAAAAAACAAAAACGAAAAAAAATTAATGGGAGAAAAACAGAACAAAAATTGTCAAAAAAAAAATAATAATAATAAGGAAAATAAAAAGGGGTTATAGAATTATAGTAGATTTATATAGTATACCTTTCCCATTGAATGAATGAAGATGAGTTGTTTGAAAACAGAGGAACCAAAACTTCAAAATTATGTTTTTTTTTTTTTTTTGTGGGAGAAAAAAGAGTGTAAGAGTGATAATGAGGAGGAAAAATGAAGTGGGTAATCGTTTATTTATAAAGAGGATTATTTATTTTTATTTAATTTAGAAAAAAAAAAGGGGGAAATTGGAAAATGCAGAGGGAAGTGGAGTGTGTGCTCTGTTCTGTTAGTCTGCCATTAGTGGGGTGGAAGAAGAGAGAGAAACAAAAAAAAAGAGGAGAGAGAAAGTTATTGTACTAGAAAGTTTTGTATTGGGTGTTATTTGCAGTGATTATTTTTGGACTGACTTTATGCTCAAGTATTTTTAATGATATGATCATATGACCCTCCCCCGTAAAGGTACTCCTTATGGTGGACTGGTGGTGGTATTGGGCGGTTCGGGAAGTGATATCGAAACTTTTAGTTTAGGACATCGTGGTAGTTTTATGTACAGTATTAAAAATATTGATAGTGATATTAGGGGATGTTTTAAAAAATGTTGAAAATAGGACTTGAAATATCCAATATTCGTTTTATTCTATAGTTGTTATTATCTTTGAAATTGGGGGTTTATTTATGATTTCAAGTGATTTGATGAGGATGTTAATTGTTGAGTGCTACTAGGTTTTAGATTTTTGTTTTTGTAGGGTCGTGTAATTTGATGAGTATGATTATATGGAGTAGGTGATGCATGCTTATTGTTTGATTCTTAATCAAATGAAACTTCGTTTGGTTGACGTGAAAATTAAATTACCGTAGAAAGTTATAGTTCATGAGAAATAAATTCCCCTATTAAATTCATGGGAAGTGTGATTTATGTGTTTGATTAAACTCCCATGGTCAATTAATTTTTTTAATTAACCCAAAGTTACTCATTAGCCCAAAATCACAAATTGACAACCACTATTACGAAAATCACTGGTTCACCTATTTCTCTTTCTCACAATCACTTATCTAGGGCCGACCCTTAACTTGATCAAGGTGAGCCCATGCTCAGGACCCCCAAATTTTAGGACCTAATATAAAAAGGAATGATTTATTTTTTTTATTAAAAAAAACAAATAACAAAACAAAACTTTTACCCTTTTTTTTTCCTTATCTCATGAATTGCTATCGTTGCCATTAATATTCATCAATTTCAATTTCCGTTTTTTCTATTCCCTAATTCTTTCACCTCAATAACTTCCTAATTTTCAACCCTAATTACTTCCTCCGTTCCCAATTAGTCGCAACGTTCCAATTCGGCACGCATTTTAAAGAATAGATTTGAAGGTGTAAACGAGCAGATTAATTAAAATAATTTTGACACATGCAAGAAGTAATCTACAAGTTATCGGTGTTAAAATTTTTTCGATAAATTCATTCATTTATGCTTTCAAATCTCTTCCTCAAAATGCGTGTTGAAGTGGAACGTTGCGACTTGTATGGAGCGGAGGAAGTATCGTGATTCATAAATATGATGTTTAGTACTCACCATCAAGTAATCATAATTTTTACTTGGGGATTTGATTTTGGTGAGTTTTTTTTTTCATAATTCATATGATAACTTTTTCCATCAACCGTTCATATTTTGATTTTGGTTAGGTTTTTCTATTAAGCGTTCATAGTTCAAAGTTCAAAGTTCAATCATGTGTACATAAGTACATTGTATTATTATGAAAGAACTTGTGATCTATACACTGATTTAGTTGAAATCTTGAGGATATATGTTGTGTTGCAACAGCTGACATCAGTTTGTCATAGCAGCAGGAAAAATGGTGTTATGTGACCAAGGAGAGACTGCCCGAGTTGCCAAGAGTATTGCAGTTAAATAAGCTGGAGGATTAGGAATGATTTTGGCGAACACAACTGAAAGTAGTGAACAACTAGTTGTTGATTCACACATAATCCCTACCACTTTGATGGGTCAAACTACAGGGGACTAAATCAGAGACTATGTGCTATTCTCTAGCCTAGGGCTAAACCATCTGACCTTAGAAATTCTTTAGACTGGAAATTTTACGCCCACAAAAATTTTAAAGACGGTAAAAATATTTATGAGTGGACCGGTTGAAGAATTCGATATGCTAAAGAATTTACCTGAGTAAGAAAAGTTGGATTGGATTTTGTTGTGCATTAATGACGAATGGTAGTTTAACTTCTTTTTTTTTTTTGAAAGATTAGTTTAACTTATGTGTTAGAGTGGGTGGAGTGGTAAAAAAAACTTATGTGTTAGAGAAATATTAATTGTAATTAGACTCATAAATTTATTAAGTTTTGAAATTCCAAAATTGAAATTCTCTAGTCTTTCGAAACAAAGAAATGTAATTTCAATTCCAATTTCAATTCCAAATTTGAAATTCTCAAGTTTCCCCAAACACAACATTTGAAATTGAAAATTTTGAATTGAATTTAACCATTTAAAATGAAATCCTATGAAATTAAAAATTCCTACATTTTGAGGAATTAAAGGCAACCAAACAACTCCTTGTTAACAAATCCTTTCAATTTGTCAATTTCACATTTTTTTTCCATTTGGTACCCCGAAACTTCTGGCTTTTCTATCTAGTATCCAATTTTCTTTTGGGTCCCACATGGTACCATTGTAATTTTAATTTAGACTATACCGTATCATTTCATCAAATTTGCTTTATATTTTGTGATATACATGCCATAAATTTGTTCTATTTAGGTTTTAAAGGGATATTTAAGCCTTACAAGATAAAAATTATATAGAAATTGGCCCAAAAATATATAGAATGCCTCAATTTACGTTAAAGAAAAAATGACTCGATTTGCATATTTGAATTTGTTTTATGCAAAAATTATCCAACTAAAGTTTTAGGAGGTCATTTTTGTCCTTAAGAGTAAATTATAGAGTAGTACACTGTTACCGTATAAAAAACAAAAAAATTAAATATTATCCAATAAAAAAGGAGTTAACAACTACTTAGGGACTAAAGTTTGGCTTTATTTTGGTTTTGGAGACTCAGATTTATTTTCTTAGAGTTAGGGGGTTAACTTAAACACCGTTAACTTATGTATCACATTAGCAGTTTATTATCAAAGTAATCTCTTCCCCTTCTACGACTATGGCATGAATTTTTTTTAATAATAATGATAATAATAGTAATAATAATAATAAATGCTTTGCCTTCTACTATTACTACTAGAAATATAATTGAATTGCGAAGAAAGTTTTACCGGAGTTGCTATAATTTGGATTACCAATTGCGCTGGTAATTCTATCTCTTTCTAATTTCATATATGCCTTTGATAATGAATTATAATTTATTTTCTAGTTGAATTGTAAGAAAAGAAAAAAAAAACAATTCTAAGGTGAGTAAAGTCTTAATTAATATATTTTTATGCATTCAGTTTTAGCGTGTGCCTAATTTATCTTTAGTTATTGATAAGCAACTTGGATTTATATGTTGATACAAATTTTCTATTTTTATTTACATGTTTGATAATTTTATTGGAGGAAGAACATGGACAATCAACTTTAGAATAGCTTATAAGAAATTTATTTTGGATAATTAGTAATAGGACTTTGGAATGAGAATGAACAATTAGCTATTTGTTTATATTATTTTTCTAATGTAGATTTGTACTAAATGTTCTTTGTACTCCGTCTTTTTTTTTTAAACTTTTAACATTAAAGTTAACGATGGATTAATATTAATCCTCTAAACTTAAACAAATAAATTTGAATCCCAAAACCAAAGCATAACCAAATTTTAATCCCGAGTGTTATTTCAACAAGAAAGCCCAAAAAACAGGAGTACCAATTGAAAAATTACTTTTATTTTTTTTATTTTTTGGGTGTAATGAAAAAAGTGTAAAACATTTATCCGTAAAATGGAATTGATCCCACGACCTACACTAAACCGTGCACTCACGTAGTCACGTCTAACATCAATAAAAACTCCCCCTAAAGCCGCCATTAAAGCTCTTCCTTTAATTCCTCCATTGAAGCTCCTTTATTAAGCTCTCCAACTTACTGCGCATCCTCTCTCTCTTCCATTGAAACCATCAACTTTCTAAGGTAAACTTCTTTTGCTGTTTTTTCCTTTCTTTCAATAATCGAAATTTGAATTCTAATTCCAAAACGCAGTGTTTCGTTGACTGTATTGTTCGCTACTTTCGTAAATTAGGTTAATGTTCTTCATGATTATCTAATCAAAATACATTTCAATTGAATTACTTTGAGTTTTCTAATTTCGATTTAATGTAATTTCATCGTTTGTAAGTTTAATTGTTACTTGTAATTTGACACTGGATTTTTGATAATTTGATTCACTATTTTTTTTTTGCAGAAAATAAAAAAAATCATGGAAGCAGCAGCTATTTCGACGTTTTCTAGCTATAATGGAGTCTTTTTCCAACGCAATAGCTCTACAATGATGAAGAACAAGTTCAGAGTCAAGTCACCTTCGTCACTTTCTGTTCGCGCCGCAAGCGGTAGCAGTGACAATGGTGCTCTTTCCCTTCCCCTATCATGTTATTTTAAATCCTGGATTTGTATTGGTTTGGTGCACAAATTTGCCAATGTTATACTGAAAAAGCGAAAATCTTAGTGGCGCAGATAATCAACATTAGATGAGCAATTTTTGTTTTCGATTTGATTTGAAGTTTGAACCATATTAGAGTTGGTAGTACTTGATCATTTAATTACAATTGAATAGTACTAAACTGGTATGAATTTGAAATGAGGAATGAAGCCGATGTGGCGGTAGGGTTTGACCTTGTAGTTTCTCCTTTGTTTTGCCTTTGATTTTGATGTCTGTTATTTGTACATTTGTAAGCAGTTGTTACATTACTTGATTATGGTGCTGGAAACGTACGAAGTTTGAGGAATGCTATTCACCGCCTTGGTTTTCAGATCAATGATGTGAGCTCTATTTTCGGCTTTTGTGTTATCTTGCATTCTTTCGAATATTTAAATTGGTTATTCTATTATGTGCATTGTTTCCGTTGTTCCAAAGAACATTTTGTTCGCTATTTGTAGTTCAATTGAACTAAGTTATAGTATAATATGAGTGAATTTACTAATATTAAATGTGAAATAAGGGGTTTTCTAACAATATTTTAGTGTTTTGAGAATGATATTTTCACCCAATCGTTTAGCATTACCTAATTCCATATGGTGCCTTGATTTTATGTGTACATTTTTTTTTTTCATCTTTCTCTCATTCGTGCTTGCATTATTAAATACGTTCTGATTATGTCAAAATAACTATGAAATGCAATTATTGTGTTGAACTAAAAACGTAATAGATGATTGAATATCATTTGAATTTGCACCGACTTGAACTCTTCTAAAACGGCTGTTCTTTGGTTTTCTTGCAATTGATTTCTAGCACTTTAAAAATTCTTTGATTGTTTGAAATTTTGCTACTTTGACAACAAGATTGGGTACAATGGAAGTTATGAATTACAATTTTTAATTTTCTTTATAAAATTGTAATTTTAATATGTTACTTTCCAACATTAAAATAGCAAAGATTTTGTGCTTGGAGCCATTATTATTTTATAGGGACATGATTTAGAATTGCTAAGGGATAAGATGGGGGAAAATCGTCTGAGATGGTTTGGGCAATTGGGCCTATAAGGTGGAGATCGAGTAATGCACCCGTATGGAGGCTTGGAGAGTGGCTAAGGGATGGATGTAGGAGAGGCAGGGGTAGACCTTAACAAACTTGGATGGGGGTGGTCGGTGGCTATATGTGGTTATCAGGGCTTAAGGAGTATTTGACGTCGGGAATAGTGGAGGAAGAAGATTTTTGTGTGTTGCTTTTATGTCTAGCCGACCCCT
Organism: Suaeda aralocaspica; assembly: GCA_016808085.1. Lineage (NCBI taxonomy): Eukaryota > Viridiplantae > Streptophyta > Magnoliopsida > Caryophyllales > Amaranthaceae > Suaeda > Suaeda aralocaspica. The sequence goes on along the minus strand of PYUH01003989.1, from coordinate 45,205 downwards.
AATTATTTTGGGACCAAAGCTTTGTTGTTGTTTGTTTGGTTATTGGTGAAATATCATTTGGTGTGAATAGCTGATTTAGGGGCTCAATGTTTCACCGATTTTTTTTTGGTGGAATCGATGCTCAATTTTAACAACCTATGTTAAGAACTATTGTAGTTTTTATAGATTCTAGAAACATTCCTAGAATTCTGTCATCCATTGTAAAATCATGATAACATAAACTCTGTAAGTTGCAAATTTTGAAAGAAGACAGTAGGTTAAAGACCGGAAAAAACTGAACTTATAGGACATAGCGTAAGTTTACATGAAAGATGTTAGTTCTACTTTTTAATTTAAAAATTTGCAAAAAGGTGAAATTAAGCTTTTTTGTTTGATCATATTGGTTAATTAAACTATATTTATGTTGTATGAAGTGCTTAATGTTGTATGATCATATTGGCTAAGTAAGTAAAAAGTGTTCTATGTTGTATACCCCTTAATTTTGTTTTTGACAATTGAGTAGGCAACTTGGAGGAGGTTTTTTTGGAGAACTTAAAAAAAGGTGATTTTTATTGTAACAAGATAATGAGGTGCCAGGTGGAAGTGAATCAATGCAAAGTATTAGCTATTTTGGTGCTGGATTTCGTAAGTGGTACAAGGGAGGTTGTAGTCCTTCTGTAAGAGTGTAAATGCTTTGTAATCTGTTTCTGCAATTAGCCCAATTTGTTGTAATATGGATGCTATTTACCTTAATATGTGTTGTTGGTTAGTAACTTAGTACACTGTCATTGTGTACCATATACCTTTGGTGTCATTGTTTATTGCTTATTATGTCATTCGTGAAAGCTTTGTTAGTATGTTTTAGGAGGAAGCTTATGTATCTTATATGCTTCTTGGTTAAAACAGTCACTCTTTTGAATATTATTATTGATAAATTTTTATGTATTTATTTATGGGTAAAAATAATCAGGTCCAAACACCTGATGATATTCTGAAAGCAAACCGCCTTTTATTTCCTGGTGTCGGGGCATTTGCTGCAGCAATGAATGTTCTAAACGAAAAGGGGTGAGTTCTCTTGCAAAATTTGTTGCTTCTAAGATGGCATTTTACAATTCCTTTTGGCCAATTATTACCTCTTATTTTAACATCACATGTTTCTTCAGTGTAGCTGTAGTGCTGTGCACTGTTTTTGAGTTTTTATTTTTATTTTTTTATTTTTTTATTTTTAATTTTTTTATTACAAGGATCATTCCAAGTATGCTTGTTATTCTTTGTACCTTCACTATATTAACATCAGATTGATAATTATATGCAACTGTGATTATGTATGTGCCTTAAATGATTATTCTTTGTTGTAGCTCGACACAAAACCAATGTTTGTGCAATTGTCTTCCTAAATTTGTAAAATAAGCCTAAATTACTTGCATATAGCCACGTACTGATTTGCATGCTTAATATCATAGGAGAGGTAGGGAAGTGTGTCATTGTTGTGAAGCATTAACTTTTCTTTTATGTTGCTAATAATTGAATCTAAATAGTAAGTACTCATCTTACTGTCCTACTGTTGTGGGTGATTTGTAGGTCCTATGTTCAACCGTGAGCGATAACCTTAACATATTTTGGTCTTACCATATTGCAACCATTGATATAAACTTATCACAAATACAAATGTCATCAGAGCTATGAGATTTTTGTGGAAAATGATGGCATGACAATAATGTGTATTATTATATGTTTTATGATACTTCATAAAATAATTAAATCAAAACCCTAATATATAGGTAATTCCGAACCAAAAACTGCATTAGTTTATTGGTATATATGTTGTGTTAAATTGAACTAATGCAAAATAGATCATCAAAAAATATCTACAAGCAATGATGCTTGCCACAAACAAATTTCTGTTGATGCACATAATAGTTCATGTTCTTTTGCAAGTGTGATAAGTTTGTGTCAGTGGTTGCTGTTTGGTTATAGTTTATGTCAATGCGTCTAGTTTTGCCTATTCATTGTTAGTTTTTTCTCCTGGCAGCTGACATTGTTTGATTTATTTTCATCCCCAAAAGGGGACCTTAATCTGTTTGTCTTAGCTTCATAAATGTATGAAATAGTTCAAGTACATACTTATCTTGTAGGGTGCATTCTTTTCAACTTATTAGAGTTGAACTTACCTTAACTAAACTTATATGAAGTTATTAGTCCCAATCAAATGTGATTGCACCTTATTAGACTTGATTCTTAAAAGCAATTGGAACACATTTGATCTGATTGGACTTGCAAATCAATTGATTTTAAGGTTAAGAAACTCACCCTTAGTGAGTCTATATAATGCATAGCCATTTAGCCATCTTGTACACATTACACTTGTTTATGTTAATTTGCACCTTGTTTTTCTACATCTGATTGTAAATGGTTTAGCATGCAATCACTTATTGTTTTTTTTTTTTTTGATGTAGGATGGCTGATGCTTTATGCGAGTACATCAACAATGATCGTCCTTTTTTAGGCATTTGTTTGGGACTCCAGTTGCTTTTTGAATCTAGTGAAGAAAATGGAACTGGTAAATGTTTGATCACTCGTTTGTTGCATCACTAGCTTTTGAAAATTGAATTTAAAAAAACATATTTTACAAAATTTTTTTATAATATAATTAAATATTCTATGTTCTTTAGTTGTTCACTGGGTTATTGGATATTTGGATATTTGTGTTATACTCCCTCTGTTTCATTTTATTCTTTACGTTTCATTTATACACTTTTGCCAATGTAGATTTTGTAACACTTATATCTTTAATTTTGCATTTGTAAAAATTATAAAAACTTGATATTCTAGTAGAATTATTCAAGATGAATCAAACAAGACCTCATATGAATATCTTACATATAAAGCTTAAATAATAGTCAAAGCATGTTTTGTAAATAGCCCAAAGTCAAAACGTGAAAAATAAATTGAAACGGAGGGAATACATTATTAAACAATGGCCATTTATTACCTAAAGCTTAAATAATAGTCAAAGCATGTTTTGTAAATAGTGCCCAAAGTCAAAGCATAAAAAATTTTATGAAACGGAGGGAGTACATTATTAAACAATGGCCATTTATTACCTGTATGATATTTGACATTTTGATGATGTGGAACATACTTCAAAATATGGTTTTCTTGAATTTTTTCAAATTCATGCAAATTATCTTTAACCATGTTTAGGAGGTTTTAGTTTTCATGATATAAGTTACTACTATTGCACTTTGTGTATGTTTACATGTCCTATGCAGTTAGGATTCTTTGCTCTTATGCTATTTGGATTATAATTAGGGTTGTTGAATGCATATTCTATCTTATTCTTCTTATTGTTCAGCTGTGCTTTTAAGAGTCAAATCTTATTGTTGTCCATAGAACAAGAATTCTCCATTTTCAAGATTTTTCAATGGTTACCATAGGTGTTAAATGTTACTGTTCTTATGGTTAATTTAGCTTAAGTTTGTTTATTTTGAACAACCCAAATAACTAAAACATGAAATTAGTATTGCAAAGANCATTTGTTTGGGACTCCAGTTGCTTTTTGAATCTAGTGAAGAAAATGGAACTGGTAAATGTTTGATCACTCGTTTGTTGCATCACTAGCTTTTGAAAATTGAATTTAAAAAAACATATTTTACAAAATTTTTTTATAATATAATTAAATATTCTATGTTCTTTAGTTGTTCACTGGGTTATTGGATATTTGGATATTTGTGTTATACTCCCTCTGTTTCATTTTATTCTTTACGTTTCATTTATACACTTTTGCCAATGTAGATTTTGTAACACTTATATCTTTAATTTTGCATTTGTAAAAATTATAAAAACTTGATATTCTAGTAGAATTATTCAAGATGAATCAAACAAGACCTCATATGAATATCTTACATATAAAGCTTAAATAATAGTCAAAGCATGTTTTGTAAATAGCCCAAAGTCAAAACGTGAAAAATAAATTGAAACGGAGGGAATACATTATTAAACAATGGCCATTTATTACCTAAAGCTTAAATAATAGTCAAAGCATGTTTTGTAAATAGTGCCCAAAGTCAAAGCATAAAAAATTTTATGAAACGGAGGGAGTACATTATTAAACAATGGCCATTTATTACCTGTATGATATTTGACATTTTGATGATGTGGAACATACTTCAAAATATGGTTTTCTTGAATTTTTTCAAATTCATGCAAATTATCTTTAACCATGTTTAGGAGGTTTTAGTTTTCATGATATAAGTTACTACTATTGCACTTTGTGTATGTTTACATGTCCTATGCAGTTAGGATTCTTTGCTCTTATGCTATTTGGATTATAATTAGGGTTGTTGAATGCATATTCTATCTTATTCTTCTTATTGTTCAGCTGTGCTTTTAAGAGTCAAATCTTATTGTTGTCCATAGAACAAGAATTCTCCATTTTCAAGATTTTTCAATGGTTACCATAGGTGTTAAATGTTACTGTTCTTATGGTTAATTTAGCTTAAGTTTGTTTATTTTGAACAACCCAAATAACTAAAACATGAAATTAGTATTGCAAAGACTTAAGCGTTAGCGTTGTCCTCTTATTATTTCCGTGTTTAAAATGTTTGGAGCTAATTCTTGAGTTGGTTTTCAAATATGTCTAAAATTGATTGTGGTTAAGCTAGCTGAACTAGAGAGTACCATTTTAAATGAAAATCTAATGTCTAAGGATCACTGTTAACAATTTTTGAAATTTAGGATTATTTGTGATATTTTCAAAAGCTAAGGGTCATCATTGAAAGATTTAAAAATTGAGGGTCGTGGTTGAGAATTATCCTCTTTATTTTTACTTTAAATTGAGCTGGTTTACCCAAAAATGTAGCACAAAATGCAACATAAGCTATAAATTTTGCTAGAAATGTTAAGGTGTGCCTCACCTACATGCTATTAAAATATTCTTGGGTTCGATTAACTATTGAGTATATTTTTCCTCAACCTGTATTCCGTGTTTTAAAGTGTTGTCATCAATGAAATGTTGATGGATGTGCTATTATTGGTTTTTAAAATCTTGATGGGATGATGGATGTGTTATTAGCAACTTATTTTTCCACTCTGAGTTGTTTTATTTTTTTTCTCTAGTGAAGGGTTTGGGTTTGATTCCCGGTGTTGTTGGACGCTTTGATTCGACCAAAGGTTTAAGAGTACCACATATTGGTTGGAACTGTTTGCAAATCGAGAAGGATGCTGGAATCTTGGATGATGTAGCAAGCCGTCATGTCTACTTTGTCCACTCTTATCGTGCCATGCCTGTATGGTTCATCCTTATTACTTTCCTATAGTAACTCATAAGTTCAGGTGCTTGCCTTTTCTTCCGTTATTCTCATCTAAGTGCTATTCCAGTCGAGCAGAAATGAAGAGTGGGTAACTGCAACTTGCGACTATGGCGACAAATTTATTGCGTCCGTTAAAAGAGGAAATGTACATGCAGTTCAATTTCACCCAGAGAAAAGTGGAGGTAAGATATTTTTTATTCATTGTTACCATTGTTGCTGATTTCAGTTCATGAACTATCTCTACTTCCAATGTTTTACTAAGAAGTTCATCGTTTTTTTGTTTAGTTTCATAATTTGACTTGATTAATATTCCTAAATGTGTTTGTTGGTTGGCATATGTACTTTTATAATTCTATCGAATCACTATCCGTGTTTCTAAGTACAAGGAATCTCAAATACATTTGCTTATCATGAAATTCAAGATATTAAGTTAAATGTTGCATTAGCATTGCATTTGAAATAACTTTGTGTTAGTGATCTTTAATAACTTGTCATCTTAAATGTGTTCTTAATTTTGAGTTCTATATTTGAAAAAAATTGTTAGTAATAACCTCAACTTTAAAAAATCTTCCTCCAGAATAATTCTGTTAATTATTTCAAAGAAGGTAAAGAGTGACCTAAAATAATCTAAAGTGTTGTTGTATTTGGTTATGTTGATCGATGTTAAGTGAGTTGTATATGAGGATTGTTTATTTATTTTTTAGATTTATTTGAAAAGATAATCATCAAACTTGGGGATTATCCTAGGATAATCAAATATTAGGATGGGAATATGGTTGAAAGCTGGAATTATGTAATCAATTTTACTAAATATTTTAAGTTGGCCTGGATTTTGAACAACAAAATTTGGCTAAGTGGCCTTAATTTGATTATGGGTCCGTTTGGTAGAGCGTAAAACATTTTCGGATGAAAATACTTTTCCATGAAAAAACTTTTACATGGAAAAACTCATTTTCATGAACAATTTCCATTGTTTGGTTGTATGTAAAATGATTTTACATTTTAAGCATTTTTCATTGTTTGGTTGGATGAAAAATCAAGTATTTCAATTGTAAGGAAAAGTTTTTTCCTTCCAAGTGTGATGGAAAATGTTTTCCTCTCAATTTTGGGGGAAAATGTTTTCAACATGGTGGAAAAAGATTTTCCACCCCAAATTTTACATTTTAATATTTTACTCCAAACCAAATGATGTCAAATGGGAAAACTGTTTTCGGGGAAAACGTTTTACGCCCTACCAAACGGACCCTAAGGATATTTCACTGTTATAATTCCTTTTATGTGCTTTGGTTCACCTCCATATTTTCTAGGTGTAGTCAGTTAGTCACACACCCGCGTTCTTTTTTGTTTGTTTCCCGATCTATTTATTCTCCATAGTTCTTCTTGAATAAGGCATGGTAGTTGGGTGATGATTTTATAAGGAGCCAGTTTTCCTTCCAAAAGGCTTATGGTGTGAGAAGGGGTGTGGATGAATTACCTCGTTTGGTTGTAGTTCATTGCAAGTGGTCCAATCATGAAGGGATTCTGGTTTTTTCTCTCTTCCATAATTTACTGTACAATGAACTTGAAGGTGGCTCATTCATGGAATGGGAGGAGTGCTTTATGGGATTGTGATTACAAGAAGGGCTCTCCATATACTCACCAAAACCAATGCCTTACGTGCCCATCATCTTTGTCTTTGGAGTGTGTTGCTTGATATTAAGGGATTCAAAATTGAAATTCTAAGAGTGGATGATACATGCTGTTTTGTATCCCTAACAAGCAAGAAGTTGTATTGAAGGGGGTGTTGATCTTTGACAAAATTAGTCTCTAGTATTGGTTGATGTCTTTGTTGGTGGAATTGAAGTAGTTTTCGTGATTGAGCAAATGGATTGTTTCTTCCAGAGACAAGGACTAAAGCAATAATGCAATTCTCGGTAAAAATACCAGAATTGTTGCACAAGCTGCTGTACTGCCAACATTAGAAGGAAGTTTATTATCTCTTCTATGAATAATTGTTGCTGTACAGCCGACACTTTGAAGGTGGAATTTATTTCAAAAATAAATGTGGTAATGATGGAATCCTATGAATAAATTTCCCAAAAATATGCTTGTCTTCAAGTGAATATGTAAGCAGGAAGCATCCAAGGACTTGGACATAGAAATGGATATAGATAATCAGACAAATTTGTTTGGCTCCTGGCTTTCCTGTCATTGCAAGACAAATACAAGTCATTTAGTTGAGACTGCTTGATGTTCTTGAAAAAGAAAAGTGACTACTAATTTTATGTATTGATTGTTTTATTACTGATTGTTCCATTTGTTTTGTCCAAAAAGTTAAGAATGCATAGAAGTCTTCATCATTTATTTGTTTCAAGTGCAACTTAAGTAGTCTGGTAGTTTTGGATCATTATACCCCTTTGATAGCATCCGTGGCTATTTTGTTTTCTTAAATTCGGAAGTAAAATATATTTACCTTTGTTAGTTTGTGTTTTATTCTTATGCTCTCGCTTCTGCTGATTATCAACTAGAAGGCCATCTTTCCAGTTCAGGAGGCATGTAATTTATTTTGGCTGAATGCTCTTATTGTTTGATTTATCTATTTGACATTCGGTTTCCCTTCGTATATTATTTTTGAATTTATTTGACTTCAGCTGTTTTTATGTACCGAAGCAAATTCTTATGCTTGTTTGTCTCCATTTGTTTCTTCTAGATGTTGGTCTGTCTATATTAAGACGTTTCTTACACCCAGAGTCCTCCATATCAAAGGTAGCTCATCAAGCTTCTGAATACCCCTTTTATGATATATGTCTTTGCCGAGTGTCAATCTAACAACCTTAACCTTGGTGCTTAGACAGAAGTCAGCTGAAGGAAAAGCTTCAAAATTGGCAAAGAGGGTATTGTCTTAAAACCTTGAACTCTGTTTTTCACCTTCAGGAAGGACTGCAGACTGAATGGTCTGAAATGTTTGTGTTTCTGATTCTTACTGACTGAATCACTATGCTTGGAACTTAAACTATATTCTCTAATCTCTTAGAATCTATCTGCTATGGTACCGTGGCAGGATAAGTTGAACTATCGAGTGTTTAACTTCTTTTCAATAGTCAACAAGAGTAACAATTATTCTGTTGGATGTCATTTAACTCAAAAATATAAACAATTTAACCACCTAAAGCATACTTTTGTCCTGCTAGTGATCGAAGTTTACCTGCTTTTTTGAATTGATTGAATGTCTAGATTTGCTTTTACTGGATGCACTAATTTTACCCATTTCCCTTTTTGTGGATGGGGTCTGTAGGTGATTGCTTGTCTTGATGTAAGGGCAAATGACAATGGAGATCTTGTTGTGACCAAAGGAGATCAATATGATGTCAGGGAGCAGACAGATGAGAATGAGGTGAAGTACTAGTTTCTTTCTTCTACTTTTTTGAACTTTGGTTGGTAATTAGTGGAATATGAATTGGCAGAGTGGTGATTGTGGTCCGTTCTCTTATAATTGTGATTTATATGCGAGCAACTACCTACAGAGCACAAGTTAGTCAATCTTGGAAACTAGTAGATAGTTATGTAATAGGAGAAGGTCAATCTTGAAAACAAGTAAATAACTATGTACAAAGGTTCCCCCTACCTCCACCCCTACACCCTCCTCCTCCTGTTTTGTGGTCAAGAAGGTGATGTGAAGGTAGGTGTAGGAAGGATATGAAAGAATTGGTTGTATGAGCATCTTACAGTTGATTGAAGGTTATGGAGGGGGAGGATCTTGGTTAATGACCACTTGTGATAACATTTTTTTTGTTCAAGTAGCCGCCCCTCACTTTTGGGATTAAGGCTTTAATTTATTGTACTCCACTACTCCCTCCGTTCCTAAAAGTTCTTTACGTTTGGAATATGGGGTACAAGGAGAATATTTTTTTAACATGAAATATCTCTATGATATGTATTAAACAATATAGTCATATGTGATTGTATAGAATCGTCTCTGACATCAAGTTTTTTTACATCAAGTTTTTATTATATTTTATAAAGTTTAGTGGTAATTATTGATGTTTAAATAAGTGCATTTAAAATTGTGAAAGTCAAAGGTAAAGAACAAAAAGGAACAGAGGGAATATAAAGTAAAGATGATTTCTGTGATAGATTTCCATTTGTGGGGCCCAGATTCAACAATTCATTATTCATATATATCTGTTGCAATTTGAAGTGTCTTTGCTATAGGGTTCCCTATGAAAAATACCGTGCCGTTCTATTCTTTCCTATGTTTCATGAAATTGTAGATTGGCTTGCCTTCTATGCTTGAACATGGTATTGAAATAAGTGCATCGTATGTTCTTTTTTTTAGACTCTTTAGAGAATTCCTGTCCCAGATGGTTCAGTTCTTACATTTGTTTCCCCGTCTATGATCTGCTTTCGAAATTGCTTGGTATTCACTTTAGTGCTGTACTGAGCTTTTTTTTTTTTTTTTTTTTCTTCTTTTTTTTAACTTTTTTTCCCTTGTATTGCAGGTGAGAAATCTTGGTAAGCCTGTTGAACTTGCCAGACAATACTATGAAGATGGTGCTGATGAGGTATGCCTTTAGGTTGTTGTCTATATATTGGGGACTTATTAGTATGGGCGATTGAGCTGAAGCTAAGCCTCTATTCACAGGTCAGTTTCCTCAACATCACAGGTTTCAGGGACTTCCCGCTGGGGGATTTGCCAATGTTACAGGTTCTGTTTCGATGTTCTTTTGATCTCATTGTTTCTCTTTCTTGTCCTTCCCTTTTTCTCTTATGTATTGTTTGTTGAGTCATTCTTAAAAAAAAAAAAAAGATTTCCTTAACATTTTTTTGAGTTTATCTATTTGTTTCTACTTGTATTCCATCAATCTGCCTTTTGTTCTTTTTGTTAAAATGTTTTACTCTTGCATTTAGGTTTTGAGATTTACTTCAGAGAATGTTTTTGTTCCGTTGACTGTGGGAGGTGGCATCAGAGATTTTACCGATGCAAATGGAAGGTAAGAGTTCTAGCAATCTCTAATGTGATATTTTACTTTTATTTTGATGTGGCAACCCAATCTAGGGCATTAGATGCTTAAAAAACTGCCCATGTTATAAATAAGGGAGGGAAAAAATCCATGAAGAAAAGGAATTGAAGGATATTGAAGCAGGGAAACCTGCAGGGCTGCAGGTGAACCCTAACGCTTTATTTTATAAGAAGAAATGCAGAGAAAGGGAAGGGAACAAGTCTCCTGCTTTTGATGAAGGGAGACTTAAGGATCTGTTTTCATTTCTTTAATAACAACATCCTTCCTAAAGTGGAGAGATTTGGAGGCAAATATAGTTCCATATTCCCCCTCCCCTTCCTCCCTTTTCCGTTTGCCTCCTCTCTGTTTTATTTTGACATTCAAAAGTGTAAAAGAAACTAAAATACACCGCGTAATCTCATATAGAGCTGTACACTAAATTGAGGGCAGAATAGGCAGAATTGATGTAGCTCCATGTGCCCAAAAAGGAAACTTAGCAAGCAAATTGAGATTTATGTTTTAAGGAAAATGTAGCAAGACAGGAAGTAATTTTTTTTATGAAGCATGCATTTCAATTTTTTGACTTTCTATTACTATTAGTTTTTGATGTCTCTCTCCACTCAGGCACTACACTAGCCTGGAAGTTGCTTCGGAATATTTCAGGTCAGGTGCTGATAAAATTTCTATCGGTAGCGATGCTGTTTATGCTGCAGAAGAGTACTTGCGAACTGGAGTATGTCATGTCTAAGACAAGATTTTAAGTAATCCTCATTGTAGGTTTTAGAGTACTAACTGTGTAATTTTTGCAGGTTAAAAGTGGAACGAGTAGCTTGGAACAGATTTCCCAAGTTTATGGGAATCAGGTATCCTATTTTTATAATTTTTTTTTGTGTGGAGTTATAATGTATTTTTTTACTGATTTGTTTATCTTTTTAGGCATTCGTCTTAGTTGCCGTATAATCTAGGTCTAATGGAGGAACCTACCACTCTGTTCTAGGAACTAAACTTATCAGACTTGGACTTTGTCCTTTATGCTCAGCAGATCCCGTTTGTATTCTATAGTTTGTTATTGATGTGTTTATTGTTCAAGATATCCATCTAAGTTGTCGTTTTTCTAGATCAAAATGGAGGAACACTCTTTAAGTAAAGATCTAAACTAAGTTGGAGTTCCTAAAGGTGGGAGTTGGCCTTTGAGTCTAGGCGAACTCTTTGCAATCAACCATCTAACAACCCACCCATTCTGTTCACGTAAGGCGTGGGAAGGAACAGGATAACTAGGAAAACTCAGAGCAAGGGCACTCTAGGCTTTTCATGAATTAAATCTGTTGCATTTGAAGTAAGAGAAGTGGTTAAAGGCCTGATGCCAGGATTAGTTCCAGTGCAGCTACTTTCCACGCTTTAAAAATTATGAACAAGGGAATAATTAGTGCCAAGCTGAAGAATTTTAGGATGTAAGAAAGTGTGGGTTTGAACTTATTCCTCTTTTTCATGGAAGAACTTGTAACAAGTTGGATAAAAATTATAATGCTTCTTATTTAAGCATTTTTCGAATCACAATTACTTTCCAAATCTTACATTTCACAATTAATTATTGGAGATCATGTTGTTTAAACATTGTTCTTCACTCTCATGGAAAAAGAAACTGTGACAAATTCTTGTGATTTCATCAGTTTCATGTGTCCAGTAGAAGCAAAACCTGAGTTTTATCTTCATTTATTATTGAAGTTCCCTTAGGGTTCATAAATTGAGTTAAAGAGTTTGCAGTTTTGAACTCTGAAAAGTGTATTGATTACATGTCCCATTATATTGTCAAATTTCTTTTGTGAAGTTTGAGGAGTATAGTTGCTATTTCTTGACAGAAGCTTTGTATATGTATGACATCCCTAATAATGTTATATGCATGATGGTATTGTAGTGCTGTAGCAATATTTCTTTCCAAAATGTTGCTTTGTCACCTTTATGCTGCATTGTCTAATCAATATTTTGCAGGCAGTTGTAGTAAGCATTGATCCTCGTCGAGTATACATCAAAACTCCCGATGAAGTACCATTCAAGTCAGTTAAAGTGACAGATCCAGGTAGAGTGACTTCAATGTGTCTATACTAGTTTAATATTATGTGCTTCCATGCTTTGTATGTCTACTTATTGAAGAATTTCAATAGTCCCTGATTAGAAGTTTAAAAATATGTTGGATTTTTAAATTCTTTGAAGTATAATCTAGTAGTTTATTTTTTTATTTTTTTTATTTTAATTCTTGTATACAACAACAACAACAACAACAACAACAAAGCCTTAGTTCCAAATATATTTGGGGTCGGTTAGACATGAATCAATAAGAGGAGTTGCAAAAGTCATCAGCAGAAATTCTCCTCCCATCTTCCCTATTTGACACTACATGTTCTTCAAGCCCCAACACCCTCATATCTCCACTAACAACCCTCATTCAAGTTTACTTTGGTCCTCCTCTACCTCTCCTCCTTCCCTCTTGTTGCCACCCTTCCAACTTTCTTACCGTAGTGTTACTCGGTCTCCGTCTTATATAACCAAACCATCTTAGCGATTTATACTCATTTTATCTTCAATAGAAGCAACCTTCGACTTCCTCCTAATTACCCTCATTCTGTACTTTTAATTCTTGTATAATAATTTGAAATCAATCAGAGCTTTAATCCCATAATTGGGGTCGGCTACATGAACTAAAAGTAATCATTCTATGTGGTCATCCACATAATTTTCCTCCATCCGCTGTGATCGAGAACCTCATTCTCCTGTAAGGATCACTTTTCCATTCGTCGCACCAGGGCTCCCTTTGATCTCTGTCTCACATGTTTGAACCAACGCAAGCGGGTTGCTTGCAATGTCTGCGACACCAACTATTTTGTTCCTTGCACATCTATCTCACCATCCGCATCTCCGTAACCCCTACGTTTTGAATGTGCTTCTTCTTATAAGCCCAACATGCTGTCTTATGGCGGTCTTATTTTGGACTTAAGCCACCCGTACTTAATCCTGTGTGCCACATCCTGGTCAGTATCACCATTCTTTTAGATAAATGGCCCGAGATATTTAAAGCATTCCCTCATATCTAGGATTTTTCCGTCCAACCTCACCACTGCATCACTTTCCCCCCTTTCCCCCTCTGTGTCCTCACAGCGGTATTTCATATACTCCGTCTTACTCCAACTTAGCTTAAACCCTCTAGTCTCCAACCTTTGCCTCTATTGCTCTAATTTAGCATTAACCCCATCTTTAGTTTCATCCATCAATATGATATCATCCACAAACAACATGCACCATGGTACCTCATCTTGGATTAACCTTGTAACTTCATTTATAACCATTGCAAAAGGAAAAGGGCTTAACGCCTACCCTTGATGCAACGCAATTGTTATAGGGAAGTCTTTTGTCCATCCACCACAAGTCATCATATTTGTAGACACATCCTGATACATATCCTTAACTAGGTCAATATACCTTTGTGGGATACCTTTCTTCATCATTGTCCACCAAAGTACATCTCTTGGAACCTTCTCATATACCTTCTCTAGATTAATGAAAACCATATGGAGGTCTTTCTTCCACACCTTATAGGATTCCATCATTTATCTTAACTTGAATTGCTTCCATAGTGGATCTCCCAGGCATAAAACCAAATTGAATTTCAAAGGTGCTTGTGCATGCCTTTAACTTATGTTCTATCACCCTCTCCCACTTCATAGTGTGGCTCATAAGCTTGATCCAACTTCCATTTTTAATAATAGATTTTAATTGTTATTGTTCGGTCTTCTCATCTTTATACTTTTCATGATGAATTCTTTTTATGACACTTTCTTTGTGAAAATGTCATGGTGTATTTCAGGTCCTAATGGCGAAGCTTATGCTTGGTATCAATGCACGGTAACCTCTTCTGTATAAATTATTTTAGTTGGTGGCATCTTACTCAAATATTGATGATTCTGAGGCTTAAGATTATGTCCTTATATTTATGTCGTGTGTCTATCTGACTCCATATTACATATTAAGGTAAAAAGTGATACATACTATCGTGCTTTGGTGGGTCTAAAATGCTTGCAATTTTAAATGTAAAACAGACTCGTTAACAATTTTATTATGATATCATATCATACCATAAGCATTTGAGTTTTAAACCCCCATCTTACCTTAGGCTAATAAGCTTGATCTTAGTTTTAAAAGCGCGCGCCTAGGCGCAAAGCGCACCAAGGCTCCAGAATTGGGGCTTCAGAATGCATAGGCGCAGGGGGGCCTGAAAAGCGCACTGAGGCGCGCCTAGGTGCATGAGGCGCACAAGGTGCAGCTGAGGGGCAACTTTGAGGCGCACTTCTAGGGTTTTCTAGGTTTTTTTTTTCAATTTTTTTATTTTTTTGAAGCGCACCTAGGCGCAAAGCTCACAGCCCTTTTGCACTTTTGTGCACCTCTCGCCTTTTAAAACTAAGGGCTTGACCTTATTGAATTAGTTCATTATGATTTTGTATTCTGTTATCTAATGTCATGTTTTATCAAAATATTGATCAAATGTGCTCCGTTTTATGGAGCTGGTTTGTGTAATAGACTAACAAAAAATGATAAGAGTAGAAGCTGGTGGAATCCAAGTAAGAAAAAGGTGGAGTATCTTTGACAAATTGGAAATACAAAGACTAATTGTTGGTTCAGTTACTTTCAACAGACGCACTCCTCCAAATACAAGATAACCATTAAATGCAACTGTCATTAATTTTTAACTTAATTTTTCTCTCTAAAACGCATCATGCTTAGAAAATTGGAAATTTTCCTCTACCTAATTTCGTAGATTTTCCAAGCTCGTAGTAACAAACTTATTATGTCTTACCTGAAGCGCCCTAAATGAACTCGTACCAATTTGTTTGGTAGAGTTTTGTAAAAGATAATTGTAGTCATGATGAAATTTTAATGTCAATGTTTTTCAATCTAAGTAGCATTTCAAAGCTATGTCGGAACAAGGCTCTGTTACTGCATGGTGCATTGGTGCCTATGTGCAAAACAAATGTTTGTGGCTGTGTGCATTTCTTGGGCAAGAAACAACTTTAATTATATACTCTTTCTATTCCTTTATAGTTGCTCCAGGTTCCTCTTTGGGATATTTCTAGGTAGTTGCAACATTTCCCCTAAAAAAGTTGTTAATCCTCCTTTATAGCCACTTTCATTCTGACTGCTATCTTTTTCTGTCCTTTAGGACTTCTAACAAGCCAAGAACTAGAAAATAAATCCCCCCCCCCCTCTTTTCTGTTATATACTGTTATGGTATGGGTTACATCTCTGCAGTGTCACACTGTTAAACTCCGTGTCGAATGGATTGTGCAGCTAAAAAGGAATGGCAGGGGGATCATTAATGCTCCTGTTGTTCTAATATACAGTAAGAGAGCCCTAAGCAATCTTAGTAAAACTGATACAACTTTTAATTAAGGAGTAAAAGACTGCTAAAATTTTCCAATATTAGTTTGAGAAGAGGTAAAGAGCACCTTTTTGTCCATGAGGAATGTGGCATCATCTTACTCCCCACGCACAGTGTGCTTTTGAAATTTTATACTATTGTCAAACTGTTACTGCTCCATGTTGACATGTTCTGCTTTTGCTTGATCCTGATGGTTTTACATATTGGAAATAAATAAGCAAGCAAACTTGTCCTCTTAGTTAACATTTAGTTATATTTTATTGGAAGACAGTACACAAAGTCCTGAAATCTCTGTCATAACTCATATCATGTAATAGATAGCAAGGTGGTATGAATTAGATTGGGATATATATGAAAAGGAATTCGTAGGAGAAGATATCTTTATTCATTTGAGATCTATTATGTGTTTGGCTCACATAATGTTAGAAATTTCAAACCCAATGTTTGATTGGTGATCTTCTAAATTTCAAACCCATACCTCAAAGAGCCAAAGTGTTTCAGATGGTTGTGTTCATTCCTATATGGGGAGGTGGCTCATACCAACCATATAAGTATTTCAGAATCGTGTGGCTCATACGTTTGGTTGGCTTAGAAACTCATTTGAGGAGGTGGCTCATACCAAACAGGCAACCATGTAACTGATGTAAGTATTTCAGAAATGATTTGTAATGAACTGACTTGGACTGACTGAATTAACACTAATAGACTGAATTTCAGATTAGAAGGAACAATTAAGACAACTAAAAAATGGTAGAAAAAGTGAGAAGCTTGATTGATTAATTGCAAAAGAAAGTACATGAGATAGGCTAATAGCTTGGGGCTATAACTCTCTCGATAACTTGAGGTGATCACTCTCTAACAATGGCTTTAGGCCGTAATTCTCTCAAGGTTTCCCTTACAAAATTCTGCCTACCTCTTTCCTTTTCTACCTCTCCTTATTTATACTAAAGCTAAAGACCGTAACCTAATAATACTATACCAATATTACCCTTCCCTAAGTTAGTCTATTACATGATTGTGCTCATTCCTATACAATAATACATAATCCAAACAAAAGTTATGGAAAATCAATTTCCAACCTTTCACTCATTCTATGTTCCACATCTTTAACAGTTGTGGATCAGTTGTGAAATAAACGCCTCCATACAAGTTAGAAAATTCAATTTACAATATATATAGTTGTAGTCAATCCCAAATGCTAAAGGTGTAAAATATATTGTATTTTTCTGGATTTCTTCTTCGCTTATAACTTTTATCAAAATCACTTGTACTCCTTTTGTCAGAATATAAAGTCTGAGTTTGTGAATGCCTTTTAAAATATTTAGTAGGATAGTGCAAGTTTATAACTTTATATTTAGGTAGTATATAGGAAAGTGAAAAAGGAATTGCATTAGAGAGAGATAGTGGGAAGGGGACTGCATGTCTGCATCACACAGTTTGGGATTCATAATTTCATGGAGAAGAGGAAAAAAAAAGTGGGTGGGGTGTAGAATGGAGAGAGATTGTGTCTTTGGTTGGGGTCTAAATATATAGGAGGGTGAAAAACTGTCTTTTTAAAGTTGCTATAAAAGCGGAGTTTTATTTGTGGACTTTGTTTTGGAACTGAGGAATTTTTAGTCTCTTTTTTTGTTGTTTCATATATATACATGTACAGTTTTGTTTTGCCATATTAAGTTGACTGTACCCCTTAATCCACTAAAAATCTTATGCCCACGTAAGTAGAGTGGCGTGGGTTGGAGCATAATTTTATAAATTGATATGCTTTATTTTCCTTTCTTCGAAAGTTACAATTATGCACACGCTTTTGCCTTTTGAAGGTCAATGGTGGCAGAGAAGGTCGCCTAATTGGAGCATATGAGCTTGCAAAAGCCGTGCAAGAGTTAGGAGCTGGTGAAATACTACTTAACTGCATTGATTGTGATGGTAGGCTTCCTTGCTTGTCAGTAATCTGTTATGTATCACTATACTAGGCTAATTGTAGCGACTCAATTGATAGAGATGTGTATAGCTTGAGTAAATGTTTATGATGTGGGCATGATTTTGACTCAAAAACTGAGACAAATAACTATTGTATCACTCCCAAATATCTAATCTATGGTTTCTCGCTTGTTGATTTGAAATGTTTTGCCTTGTCATTGCCTGGATTGATTAAGTTTATCAATGTATTTTCTCTCTTTCCATCCTTAGAAACCTTGTTTATTAATAAGTTTGTAGCTTTGTCGTTTGAGGAATTACATCATTTATGTCATCCTTACCACTGACTATTACATGACAGAAGGGTAGCTTTTGTATTTCTCATTCAATTCTTGTAGTTTCTTGGTTTGTTTGTTTGTTTGTTTGTTTTTTGCCTTGTCCGCCTAGATTAATTTGAGTTTATGAAAGTGTTTGCTTTCTTTTTATTCCATCCTGAAAAATGCAGTCAATGTACTACTCTTTCTGTCACAAATTACTTGTTACTTTTAAATGACTGTCCCAATTTACTTGCTACATTTCCTTTTTAAGACCATGGTCCCCATATAAACTCTTCCAACTTTATCCTTATATTGTCATCTTTCAACCAATTTTTTCATTTGTTACTCTTTATTTTGTCATCTCATTATTTTCACCCACTTATTCCATAAAGTAATGGTCTCGACCTAATTCTCTTGCAAAAAAATATCCAATTGCTAATATAGCAAGTATTGTAGGATGAACTGAGTATGTAGCTTTGTAATTTGAGGGTCTCTGTCTTTTCCCCATTATCTACTATAAATTATATTGAAATAGGATATTCAGTCATGAAATCACCTTTACCGTTGACGTCATCTTTGACACTTATTTGTTGAGGATAATTTTTGCTTTGCTTTCAATTGTGTGTAGCTCTGAAGTTTCACAAAATTCAATATGTACCTATTCTTTCAGAATCTTTTTCTTTTTCAAAAAAAGTGCCGACGCTTCTTATGGGCTAACAGAAGAACATCAAGTCTGTTAATTGATGATTAAACTATGGGCTAGGAATCTAGATGGAGTGAGGGAGAACAAAAAATATATAAGTAAACAAATAGAAGAACAATGAAGAAGTTTAACTGATGTTAAAATATGTTAACCCATAAGAGAATATGGTACATTTAAAATAAATAAAAACTTGAGGTACGTGGTGGATTGTTGAAATAGTAAGGGTGCATGATGAATTTTGTGATAACTCATTTGCAGTTAAAAGATTTTGTTTGTTTGTTTTGATCGGAATGATGTTTTGTTTTCTGACTAGCAGTACAAATGAATGACATAGAAAAAGATTTCATGTTCTCCTTTTCTGTGTAACTGTTCATTTTACCAGGTCAAGGAAAAGGATTTGATATAAATCTTGTAAAGCTTGTCTCTGATGCTGTCGATATTCCCGTAATTGCAAGTAGTGGGGCTGGTTCGGTCGAGCACTTCTCAAAGGTTTTTGAAGAGACAAATGCTTCTGCTGCACTTGCTGCTGGAATATTCCATCGCAAGGAGGTAAAGTTTAGCTCATTGTCCTCATGCAATAGCTCTCAAGGTTCTAAATGATATTTCAGTTGATGAAATTAATATTACTCTAGATAACTATTCCCTGTTATTACCCTGTTGCTTCAAATGCAAAAATGCTGATAATTATAAAAGTTACCTCCTTATAGTCTGGGGGATCATATTGGGTTGGGAAGGGCTGAAAGGGGGATTGTAGAGATCATGTTTGAGGATCTGTTGACTTGGATTTGGACACATGAAAGCAAGGCACTATTTAGAAGTAAGCTTGACAGCAGAAAGTTAATTCTGATGATTTATATGCATCTGTTAGCATTGTTTTGCCATTGACCAAAACATTGTCCTTTAATCTGTTCTAGCGATAGCAAAACAGCTTTTACTCTGATTAATGAGTCAATTTCTTGGTTCATTTAGCTGTGGGCAATAGGCTTGTTTTTGACTGTTTGGTGAAAAAAGCACTCGCAAGCGTACCCTTTACTTATAAGGCTAATATGCCTTCTAAAAGAACAAGTTTTTTTTGGCTTCTTTCTATGTCAACCTGATGCTCATCTTTGTCATTATCAGCTTGCTTTCACACACACACACGCACACACACACACACTCTCTCTCTCTCTCTCTCTCTCTCTTTGTAAGATGAGTTTATAGAATTATACTGTCAAACCACTCAATTCTCGTCAAAACTTTTGACTCTTTATGCGAGGGTCAGTTGCAATGGTACTCATGTACTCCATTTGTTTGTTACAAGTCACCCATTTTGCCTTATTTCAATTACTCTCATTTTACCCTATAAGTGTATCCCTTTAATTATTTGTTAGTATATATGACAATCCTTGTGAAAACTACCATGTCAGTGACTATCAAATCTCAATTTGGCCTAGTTGTCCTTGCATGAATTTTTCCCGTTGCTTAAATCTACCCTTTCTTCTTTCAACTTGTCTAGCCTCTATTATCTTTTGCTTCCAAGATATATTTTTTGGCCACTGATATTATCCCTTCATAAGACTACTTTTGTTAAGATTAATGAATTAACTGTTTAGAGCTAGCTGGATTTCAAGTTTTACACTTTGTTTGAATCCTGGGATTTTTCTTATAAAACCCCTCAAGTTTGGCTTAATTCTCAAAACAAATAATAACCCTTAAGTTTTGGAAATTCCTCAAAAACCCTTAAAGTTTGTCATATTGCTTAAAGTACCCGATAAAAGTTCTAGTGCATTGATTTCTTGATGTTTCCTTGAAACATAAACTTATGAGCAAATTCAATAAGGGTAGAATTGGGCCAAACCTTAAGGATACATGGGGAAATCTCCCTTGGAAGTTGGAACTTTGGATTGTGAGATAGAAGGTGATTTGGAAGGGAAGGGAAAGAGAAGGAAGATGAGGGGAGGGTAGGGTAGGGAAAGAGATGGGGGAGAAGGTAGAGTTCCGTTTTACCTCTAAATTTCTCCAATTTTAAAAAGACGGTGTTTCTTTTTAAAGGGGAAATGTATCCTTCCCTCTCCCTCTCCCTCTCCTTCCTTTTCCCAACCCTTGTCCAAATACTTTTTCTCCTTTCTCAACATTCCCTTTTATTCAACCAATGTGTTGATTACTTATACCCCCTTCGTTTTATTATCGTTGCTCCACCGACCTATTGCCCTGTAGGCCATTGGAGGTTTGGAGGCTGCAAAAATAAAAGCTTATTTAGTATAGATCCTCGTTTTTCTACAATGGAGGTTGGAGGCTGCAAAATAAAAGCTTAATTAATATAGATCCTCGATTTTCTACAATGAAGTTGAGCTTCTTATGTCCTGTTCCTAAGGCTTGTCGTTTGACTTTGCCTGCAGGTACCTATACAATCTGTGAAGGAGTACTTGTTGAAGGAAGGAATTGAAGTCAGAATGTGATTGGAGTCCTGTTGGCAACTTCACATGTAGATCCATCAACCATGTGAATTGCTAGTAATTTTCCTTTTAGTAGTAGAGTCTAGATTGCCATTTTGCAAAAAGTTGTATTGATGCTGGTACATTTTTGGTTCTTAATTAGAGAGATTTAATTGGGAAAGGTATAAACCAGAGCCCCAATCCATTTGAGAGTGCTCAAATCATTATCGATATTGTAATGTGTACTAATAACAATTAGTTATGAATTTTGAATGTACAAGCTGGTAACCTTTCATACTCAACTAATATCATATTCATAAGTTAGTGTAATATCTTATTATTACAATTTTAAACTGTACTCTTGGTTGCACGAAAACGTTTACCGGTATGGGAACAGACACAATACGGGCACGGAAAAATGTCATTGAAAAAATTGATGATACATATATGTGAAAGAAAACAATAAGAGAATATATAAATCTACATAATTTTGATAGAATATTGTGTGAAATATCAAATGTGGTGATAATACGGTTATTAACTATAAAAAATATTCACAACCTTAAAAGCATAAACAATTAGAGTGAGAAAAATAATTCAAAAGTTGGATACTTGAGTAAGCTTAATCAATTGTATCAATGTGGGTACTTGTGTTCAATATGTGTTAGTGTTGGACGTGGGATACGATAAGTTGGGGGTGTATTCATGCAATCTATGCCTAATTTCGAAAAAGCCAAATGAAATTACGAATTTGGTTAGCAAGACTAAGTTAACATATGCTATGCCTAATTTCGTATAAACAAAAGGGAAACTGAATAAGTGTGAAAAATTCTTAAATTCCTCCTCAAAATGGAAGAGGTTGATGAAAAGCTCCACTGTATCTGGCTAATCACTGGCAGCACAAAATGCGCATGTTGAAGACCAGGCACTTATTAGCAAGAGACTAATGTCGTGGACTGAATTCATGCCTCTAAAAGCAAGGCTTTCTCATCATTCCACATTAAACAAAAGAGGCAATAGCTACATTACTTACAAGTACCCCCCAACAAAGGCTAGTTACAAAGCACAATCTACTATTAGAAAATATTGTCCAACTTTTCTATGTACATTTAGTCCAACATACAAACATTCTTACAAATTATTATTATTACTAAGCATTTAATTTAACTTCCTCAATCTCCTTGTTTCCATAAAGAAGAACTAAAGATCTTGCTTAGGCTTTCGACTGAGATCGGAGTACTGACCACCCATTAGTTGCAAAATCTCTTCCCACAATCCCGATGAATCAGGTGAACAACCGGATAGCAAGTTTGAGCTGCATGCAGCTACATGCCAATAATTAGATTCAATTTCATCTCTTAGTTGATCAAGTTGCCACCCAGCATATCCAACAAAGAATTGGAAATCATGGGGCTTAACAACCCCTTTTTTAACAAGTCCCATTGCTTCATCCAAACTGTTTCGAGTGCCAAAACACAGACCAGGGATCACTTCTTCAAATCCAGGAAGCTTGGGTATCTCCCCTGTTCTTAATAGAAACATGCTTGCATCAAGGGGACCACCAAAATGCAATGAACAGTCAGCAAATGTGGTGGCTAATTCAAGATTATTAGGCTTCATTTGCTTGATCTTTTTATGAAGAGGGCGGTTTATTACCACACCAAAGGGACCCTCTTGTGGGTGTCGAGTCCCAGATCTAAGGAGGAGAACCACAGTTCTCTCAAAAGTACGAACACCGTCTAGCTTTTCTGTCGCAACAAGAACAGAGCCTGCCTCTGGTATTGCAATAGGGTGGGCCCACTTTAAGCCAAGTGGTTTTGAATCTACATGTGACCCATCATTGCCAGAGTCGACAGATTCCTCCTGATAAAAATTTTAAGCATAGATCAGGAGTAATCATAGTAAGTAAACAGGGTTTCCACAATTTACCATATTACCCCCTTACAAATTCATAACAGGATGTCAAGGCAACAAAGTAAAGGGATGAGCGGCAAACTGGTCACCCTACATTTCTGCAATAGAATCCCTCAACCAACCTAGGGTTTAGTCATCGCACAAACTAAGAGACAACATGCAAGGAATCAATTGCTCATTAAATGTCATTTATTTAAACAAAAATAATATAAACATGAAAATTATTCATATACAAAATGTAAATGACACTCTCCTTTTGGATCATTGGAAACATGCGAAAACGACACTCTTTGATCAAATGAAATAATCGACTTCCATGAAAATAAAACTAAAAATAATAGAACAAATGAAAATTAAGGTTGGGTAGGAGAAATAATTTGGTCGAGGCAAAACAAACTATATCACAACTGAATCATCAAACAGGCTGCCCAAGAATAACAAACAAGAAAAGAACTTGGAAAGCAGTATGATTTATGAAAGGGTAAATGACTAATGAGCAACTAAAGTTGAAGACAAACGGCAAAATGAGCTACATAACTGATTGTACCTCTAGGCCAATTGACATAGTGACTTAATATTTACCAACAACAAAGCCTTGATCCCAAAATTACTTGGTTGACTTAGACATGAATCAATAATAGCCTAAGCGGAATTATAAAAGTCATATGCACACTTCCATACTCCCTCAATAGCCTCATATCACTAACATCCAACCTCACCAATTTACCTCTCAACTTCCATCTCCTTGCTACTCTTCTAGCTTCCTTACCAGTGCATCACTTGGTCTCCGTCCTATATAAACAAACCATCTTAGTTGATTTAACCTCACCTTATTCTCAATAAAAATAGCCCCTACCTATTACCTTATAACATCATTTCTTACTTTAACCTTGCTTATTTTATATTATCTCACAAAATGCTTTTAATGGTACAAGTTTTTTAACACATTCAAAATTAACCAAACTAAAATTGGCACCACTAAAAATTAAACAACTCTTCATTAACATGCAAAACTCGAGAGAAGTTTAGCCCTAGGTTGCATGGGTACAAATACGAATACTGGTTCGAGTATCATACGAATACGTGATATGTGAGTTTAAAAAACATAGGAATATAGGATACAAATACGACAATATAAATATTATTGCAAAACTCGAGGGAAGTTTAGCCCTAGGTTGCATGGGTATAAATACGACCGAATACTGATTCAAGTATCATACAAATACGTTATACATGAATAATAAAAACATAGGAATATAGGATACAAAAACGACAATATAAATATTATTAAATGTTATAAAAAATAAAGAAATTGATTTACTTTACTATTATTTGGTTTAATTTCATCTATCTACTCTAATAAGATAAGATAATATGTCAAAGTCATTTTAAAATTTCATACAAGGGGCAAAATTTTGATAAAACTAGTTGGAAAAATTAATGTAAAAATAGATTGAAGTATCGGGTATCCATGAAGTTTTTGTGTCATATCGATATGGTGACCAATACAAGTAAGACTACCTAAATGAAGTATCTATGCCACGTACGCTTAAACTACATATATGATTCAGGTAATTCTGGCACAGTAGCTATAGTATGTTATCAACAACTAATGAAAAGGAATCTCACCTTATTATGTACGTGCTCTCATCCCCAATCCAAAAAGCAAATCGCTAGTTCCAAACCAACAAATCGAAATGTTTACAACAACCAATGCAAAACACACAACCACAATGAACAAACTAGAATAGATTCTGAGAACAAGGCATCAAGGATAACTATCTCAAAATGCCAAGGAGGTTTTGGATACACGATATGAGGTTGAAAGCCACGCAACAGAATGAGTAGTCATAAATTATAACAGTTAAAAAAAATTAAAGTGTGAATGCGTGCAGTGCTATGAATATCAAGAATAATAATGAACCTCCAGTATATTCTACTACTATCACGAAACAATGTCCCCCCTCCAAACTATTACTAGAAGCCAATAGCATGTGCAAAGTAATGCCGAATATATATAAGCATCCAAGTTACCAGCAAGAGTGATGCCACAACATGACTGAAGATAAACCAAAACAACATGATTACCTGCTCACGAGCAAAAAGTGATGCCCTAAACTCCCTCCAATCCTGGGTGATGTGTTGAGGTTTCTGGCTTGCATTGTTATTAGATTTCTTCCCATTAGAGGAATTATTTTTTTTGGGACCATTGCCTCCTGAATTTGATTGGTCACCGTTTCCTACATTTACATCCATAGGAAATGTACACAAGACTATAAACAACCCCGTAAGCATAGAAAACTGAAACAAAAATATTTATGAAGATGTGTCTGTATTTAAGAAAACAAAACTCATTTATCAGACAGACTTAAAGTAAAAAATCTATAAGTCACTGTTCAAGCATGACCAGAAAGTCCTACAAACAAACGCATGTAGATAAACAAGCATGGTATAGTCTTTATTTATTTCTTTGTTTCTTATGTTTAGTTTATGGGAAGCTAGTATGGTCTAGGCAGTAATTTCATGAAAAAGTAAAGTTCCTTGTGTGGGTTATCATACACAGACTTTGCAAAATCTGACAGTTCCAAACCACCATCTGTTAGATACTCTCTTTGGTACCATCCTAGGAGCATTACTACCGTACTTACCTCAAGGTGGGTAAATGCAAGGCTCAAACCTTTCAAAACTAAAATAGAATTCAGACAAATCTTACTTCAGACCAAAACAAACTTTCAAATGTTTTTTCTGACGTTGTTCCTCATATACTCAACCATAACATCAATGATACCTATTGAATAATCATCCGCTTGCTAACCACGACGAGAAAATTGTTAGATACATTGTTTCAGGTTAAACACAGCAAGGAAGGATTCTAAGGAAAGGTGAAGGCATTCACACTTGACACAAAGCAAGGGGTCAGACTGTTATTTGGACCTGAATTAGACCGGACTAGAGAAACTCCGAGCTTATTATCTATATAAACCCCTCATCCCCCACCCCCACAAACACCCACACACACGGCCACACCCCCTAAAAAGAAACCTACATAATTCAAAAAAGAGGCTGCATGCATGGACCATGCAAGAATTTAACGAGTTTTTATAAACTAAAACCGGCATGGGACTATGGGAGATCCCCAAGTCAGCAAAACCCTGTAATAGAAAGATGGGGCCAAATGGAGACGGGTCCCAAAACCGCTCCCGAAAGCCAAAAATGACGGCTATAACCCACTTTTTTTGGGGGTTTCCCCATAAAGAGATGTTTAAAATATTACACAGTCCCTCTTTGATCAAAAGAGGGTCATGGGAAAGTTACTCAGAGTTCAAAAGGTTATAAGATGGTGCCGAGAGAACAAGAAAGACCAATGTATCATTATTTAAGAGATTCTCTACATAGAGAACATGGGGGGCGGGGAGTCCTGGGTTTAAAAGGGAAAAAATAAACAAAACCCAAAACAGCCATCCGGAGGCCGAAAACAAAGGCATCCACAGTTTTCAAAGGTTTTGAGACCCAGGGAAAAAAATAGCCAAAAATTTTACATAGTGTCCCTTTGGTAAAAAGAGTGCCCCACCACCTTGAGCAACTTGTCAAGGTTCAAAAGGCCATAAGACACTCCCGAAAGGGTGAAAAAGACTAGTGTACGCTATATTAAGAATCTCTCTGAATAGGGAAACATAACAAGTTTTTGAAGTTGTAACTGATTGTGGGATGTCATGGGGTTATCTTATAGAAAAAAAGAGCAGAAACAAGACGGAGCCCAAGACAACTCTCGACAAGCCGAAAAAAAAAAGACTATAATTCACAGTTATGATAAATAATCGAACCAAATAAAGGGTAACGCTTATTATGTAGTTCTCAGGGCTAAATTTAAGCATTAATAGTAATTCCTAAAAATGGTATAAGTTTTGAAATTAATGACTACTATACACATATGTTTTGTTTAAAATTGAAAAACATTTCTTTTACAGTTTCATAATTTTGGGCCTCCATAAAAAGTAAAGAAAAAGCTAGAATAAGACGTTTCACAAAATTATTGAAGCTAACAATAATTAATCAGTTGGTTTTTAGTTGATCTTGTACACAAACTGCCTTGCGCAACCCACCAAAAAATTTATTAAAAAAAAAAAATAATAATCACAAAACTCACAAATAAACATTGACGTTATCCACTTGTAGCTAGTAACTACCTCACTTAGTTGCTAAATAGATCACATCACAACTAGATGAACATTATCCTAAAATTTAGATCAAAAACCCTTTGCACTATTAGCTTCTTTTCCCTTAAACTAGTTGTAGTAAGAAAAAAATCCGAAACTAGAATTACTACTCAAACAATCTCATTCTTTGGCATATTCTAATACAAGATTTGTGCTAAAATGTGGACAGTTACACACTATTCTTTTGAGATGAATTGAAATTAACTGAATTGTTGACACATCGAGAGTTGTATTACACTTAACTAAATTGAAAATAAGCCTAAAAGAACAAGGCCTTAGTATCCACAAACCTTGAGTAATAATAATATTCGTTCACATTGCAATTAGATAACTAAAGGTGTAGTAGCGACACACAAGATCCAAGTAGGTTGGAGTCACTCGGTCACAATGCCACCAAAGAACAGAAGTTTGCATCCACCTATTAGAAGAAGGTAGAAAACAAACATTGGGAAAGAGGCAGAGCTCCAATTTGTTATACCATATGAATTAAAACCACCATAGATAGGGTCGATATGTGATGGCTAAAAAGTTCAGTAGAATACCAATAAGAAAGCAATATTTGTTACATTCTTGGGGACTTCGGCTCTCCTTTCTTTATGGCATGTTTGAAGTCCCTTAACAATATACAACAGTAGGACTAAAAATGATTCATCACAAGGGAAATCTGTATATTTCATTTCGATGGCTCTAGCAATTGTTATTCATAGCAATCAATTATTGGTTAAACCTTCTATTTGAGTTTGACCCTAACTTAACTACCCTACTACAATATTAGGAGGTTTTGGTAGGTTTTTACATTTAAGGGAAATTCTCTTTGGTAACCCTCAACTTTTAACCTTTCTCAGTGGCAGTCTTTTCCGAACCCTATTTTGCTTTGGGAATCCTTGACTCTTGAACTTTTCTCTTTGTTAACATTTTTTATTTTTTTGAAAAAGATGCTTTATGCACGCAAAATGATTTATTGTTAGTACGCTTATTTTTTGGCAATTTTAACCCAAAATTGGGCAAAATTGACCACATAAACACTAGGAAATGTAATATTTGAGATCAAATTCTCACCTCGTGTTGTGTGCGAGAAAACTTCTTGATTCATATGCAAGATAAACTATCGTGTCAATGATTATGAGGGTTAATTGGCCCTTAAGAACTCAATTTGAGGTCAAATTTGTCATAAAACGATCAAAAATGTCTCATATTGCGTGAGAAAACATTTTAAGTTGCGTGAGACAAACAATTGCAAAAACAAATAAAACCTTAACAAAATGTGTTACTAAAAAGAAGAGTTAAAAAATACGGAATTACTAAAGAGAAAAGGCATAAAAAAAGGCTACCACTAAGAAAAGTTGAAAGATGGGGCTCTGAAAGAGAATTTTCCTCTATTTAATAGGTACACGTCAACTCCATCACCAACCAGACTTGAACATCTCAAACAGAACAAATTTTCAGGTAACGATTGAAGGTCTTCCTGCAGTCTTTATCACTGTTTCACTAGAATCCTAGCAGGACCAACCTACATTGTTAGTTTGTTACACTACCGCCGACACCAACCACACCTCAACACTTATCGCTCCACATACCATAGCAAGATCAACCTACATTGTTACATTTCTAGTGACACTAAACTGACCCACCACTTCAAAAACCACTGTAAATCCTAATTGGCGACAATCAAATAACAACGAGCAAAAAATTAACATTACAATTAGTGGTGGATCCAAGGGATTGATATGGGGCTAGAAGCTTCATTAATACTTAACAAATTAGCAAAAAGTGCACCAAACAAAAAGAGAGAGTTAGGGAACCTTTATCTCCGCTACCAATAGCAGCACGAATAGAGAATGACGTTGGCGACTTGATTCTAAACTTCTTCATTGTTTGGTTCTGGTGTTGGAAAAAAATTCCGCCATAGCCCGAAAATGTGGAAGTAGCTGCTGCCTCCATTTCGTTCCTGGTGCCAAAATCGCATAGTTTTGATGGCAATTGCAACGAAATTAATGAGATCAATTCAACATCAAAACTATATATATTTCCAAATTCCAACAAAAACTTCAATTTACAACTAATTCGAAAAATCTGCGATCACGAATTCACAATAAAATCTGACATAATTCATACTTTCGAAACAAATCATCACATCATCATCATCAATAATTTGCAACAAAACCTCATTATCAATAAATGTAACTAAACAATCATCCGAAAATTAATCAACGTTAATATTCACCATTGATTTCAAGCAACTGAAAATAAAATCCAAAATCAATGAACTAGTAATCTAAAACAGAAATAATAATCAAATGACAATAAAATATAAATCCCTAATTAGTTTGTTTGACTAATTCTAATTAAATCACTAATAACATAAGATCAAAAATTAGCTTCACAACTAATCTAAAATTTCAATTAACAATCTAATAATTAATAAATATAACATGCGAAAGATAGAGCATATGAGATTAAATTTGATGAATACATATAATAATTTCGAAAACAAATAAAAATAAAAATTGAGGTAAAGTGAAAAATCAGAAAATTAAAAAAAAATAAAAAATTAAAAAACTCACTTGCTTTAAAGCTGTGTTTGGAGAAAAGAATAGAGCACGGTGATTTGGAGAGAGAAAAGTCGACTAATTTTGGGTGTTTTGGAATGAGGAATTGGGTATTGGTCTTTATTTCTACTTGGTTTTGGCGTTTTATGATCTTGATTTTTAGTGAAGATAATACTATTTTAGAACCTATTTATAGATACGGCATCTTTGATTGAAATTGTGTTATTATCACATGATAAGATGGAAACTTATGACTTGTTTGGTTCGAAAAGTTGGTAATGTATGGTATGGGTTGGTAAATTATTTTGTTCTAAAAGCGTTATTTTCATAGGATAAGATCGGAATTTAGGAATTGTTTGGTTTGAAAAGTTGGTATTGTATGGTATGGGTTGATTAATTATTTCGTTTTAAAAGTTAATTGGTTCATTCAAAGGTATGTTATTTTGATCTATTAATGGGAGAATATGTATGGAATTGGAAATGAGATTAAAGGAGTTTAAGGTCGTGTATTTTACATTAATTTTAGCTGAATTGAAAACCACGGAATAAAAAACAAAAATTTAAAACTCACTTAAATCAACTGAATTGAAAATAAGTTCACATGCATAGGGTCGTAGAGGGGATGAGAAACCATTGGTTGTAATATTTTATATCCAAATATCGTTAAGTCAATCAAACAATTTTCTCATCACTTATAATACCATTTCCATTCTATCGTACTGTAAAAACTTGAACCAAACATCCCTTTTGAAACATTTTGGAACTTAACAATTTGGTGGAAACTGATCAAACCTAATTAAAATAAATGGGAGCAAATTACCTTTTTGCCCATGAATCCATGATCTTGGATTAATAAATCCAAGAACTGATCTTGGTTTATCAATCCTCAAGTGGAGATGAGCGTGGTTGCCTTATTGACAAATAAGAACAGTGTATTGCATGCTAGATTGTTGTACACTTGTAAGTTGTAAGTTGTAACTTGTAAGCAACAATTAGAGCCTGTTTACTTCGACTTAAAATAAGTTCATTTCAATTCAATTTCGTTCGAATTAGTTTAGTTCAGTTAAGCTATTCTTTTAATTTGCTAATTTTTATTATGCTAATTTATTTGTTCCTAATATTATTTGTTCATATATGTATTATTTTGTTCATATATATTATTTTGTTCATAGAATTTTTTTTCTTTCATATTTGGTAATATGTTTGTTCAAAATATTATCATTATTTTGTACTTGGATTTATTTTGTTCATAATACTATCATTATTTTTTACTTGTATTTATTTTGTTCATAATATTATTAGTGTGTTCATAATATATTTTTGAAACATCAATCATCATTTTTTTTGTTTCATATATATATTTATTAGTTTATAATTTTCATGAAAAAAATATTATGAAATTATTATTCATAAAAATGTTATTATACCACATAAGTGGATTACCATTCGCAAAAATATGAAAACGATTTTTATTTCATAAAAAATTGAACTACCAATAACGAAATCATTTTTTGTTTAATTATTAGTGGATTAATATCAAAATTATTATTATGTCATTACTCCATAGTAGGACCATCTCAACCAAAAGTTTAAGCTGATAGTTGAAACCCAAAAATACTTTATATACTCTATCACGTTCCCTCACAGGCTCACACGAGAGCCCGTTGGACTTGAAGTGCGGATGCACGTCCCCTCACACGAAAGCCCATTGGGCTTAAAGTATGGATGCAACATATGCCCTCTTTTGGTCATGCTGACTTTAGTACCATATAAGAGGACCATCTCAACCAAAAATTATATCACGTAATTAAAAATCATTAATAATCTTTAGTTAAAAATCAATAGTCATAGTCAATCCGTAAAAATCATAGTTAAAAATCACTAATCATAATTAAAAATCAATAGTTAAAAATCAATAATCAATATTTAAAAAACAATAATCCATAATTAAAAACCATTAATCTATAATAAAACATTCAGTTTATTTCAGTTCAGTTCAGCTCCAATTAGTTTATTTGTTTTCAGCTGAAGTGAACAAACCCTTGTGAAATGAAGAACTATGAGCAAACATCGCCGAAAAAGTTATCAATTACATATTTTGTAGCTAACTAGTCTTAATTGTAACTGCTTTTACATGTATATGCAAACAAATTTGAATTAAACTAAGCAAACATCAACAACAAAAAAATGAAGTTATCTAAAGATAATCTGCAAAACCAAGTTACAAATAGCTTTATGAGAAACTGAATTCTATTGATATGTAGAAAAAAGTACATTGTATGTCCATATGATGATAACAGAAGAAATATTACAGTATCACTATGAAGTATGCTACTTTCTGAAATGTAACGAGCAGCTGAACATTGGTTTTTGATTCACCTTAACTCTGCTGAACAGTTAGCTGAGCCACATAGAATAAAGAAGTGCCAAAGCAGAAAAAGGGAGCTACAGCTTTAAAATTTGGATCGTAATTTTTCAACAAGCTCTCGCCTGAGAAGCTTTCCTGCAGCTGACTTTGGGATGCTACTTAAAAAGGTTACCTTCTTAATTCTCTTGTATGGTGCAATCTGCAACATGTTGGGTGTGTGATTAGAAATTATTAAATTTCGAATTATCTAACTTCTAACAATATTTTTGACAACCCTATCAACAAAATTTGTAAAAAAGTGGAGGACATATTTTAGTTAATAGTTTTGTATCATACGGAGTTGTATGTACCTGATCTGCGACAAATTTCATGACATCTACTTCCTTTAAGAAACATTTAGGTGCACAAACCACAAATGCAATAGGAACTTCAACCGCTTCATCATCAGGGAAACTAATGAATGGGAATAGATTACATGAATGAAAGGTCAACTAAAAAAAGGAAACACAAGTACACAACTGCTGAGCGACAGATAAAGGTGATTTAATTTAGGGGCGGGGTGCTTAGTTTCAAAAACTTACGGAATCACAGCTGCATCTAGTATTTCAGGATGTGAGTTAAGAACTGCTTCAAGTTCTGCTGGTGCTACCTAATATAAATCAACAGGAGAAACATAATCGATGTTAACCTCATTATGTGTAACAAGTACAAATTTCTGATAAGTCAAGTTTAAAGAGCTTGAAGCCTTCTTGGGGCCAAAATTGCCTAAGTAAAAAAATGACTACCTCAGTTCATCTTGTGCTAGTGATGTTTAACCTCAGTAAATGTCATCAACCTCTCTAGACCCTTGAAACTTTATTGTATGAGGTGATTATGTTCATGTAGTAGCCATTGACTATGCATTAGCTAGCAGCTCACAGGATGTCACTCGATCTCAAAGGCAAAGTATTTATTATTGAAGCAATGATCCAACCAGACTACAACGATCTTATTTGAGGTCACAAGGTCAGAACCACTATGATATATGGATGTGTGCACTTCGACGAACTTATACAAAGAGGAAGTACACAAGCTATTAATTTCTTTAATGAATATTGTAGCAGGTAATTACTTTCAAAATTGTAGACTGTAAAAGTAACTTACTCTATCCAAAAGGCCATCAAATAAGTATACAAAGAAAAGCAGCATCTAATATTCGAAACCATTATAAACCTCCAAAAACTTATAATGAACACAACATTTCATCTTCCAGGAATGATAAGATTGTAATACAGAAATAATAATTTGACTCAAGATGATAAAATGCAATAATTTAAGAATTGATCATAGAAATAAAACCTGGAAAGCCTTGTATTTGATGAGCTCTTTGAGTCCGTCAACTACAAAAAGTTGTCCTTCCTTATCAAAGTACCCAAGATCTCCAGTATGTTCCCAGCCTTGACTATCAATAGTCGACATGGTGGCTTGAAAATTATTTAAATAACCTGTACGTTGACATTAGATAGATTACTTGGTAATCTTTTATAAACAAATATACAAAGCAGAACAATATTGTGCTTCTGCATGAGTAGATTGAAGATGATGATCTGACACAAAAAGCATATGGTTTCTAGGTGCAAAATATGTGAGTCATCCTCATTCATCTTATTGACCATATTTAACACGACATTCACAGATTTTAAAGGTAATTAACTAATTCCTAACAATTTCATCCAACCAAATCATCATGAAAGGATTCCTTTTTATGAATATTATCCTATTAGCTCTGCGAGCATTTTGTCACAAATAAGCCTTATGCAAGCCAATAAAGCCATGGCCGACAGCTTACAAAAGTTGAAAGCTAGTTTGCTTGATGCATATCAGATAGGAGTTTAATTGAATCCAAGCCTCCAAGGAGATAAAGCATTTGGACAGCAAACGATAAAGGAACATACATTTAATAAGAAAAAGGGTGACAAAATTAGTGATGATAAAATGTGTTCAGATTCAATACACTGGTGCCTAAACTTGAACCTATATTGTTTTCAGGGTTACCTTTTGGGGGTAAAGTGTAAGTGGGGTGTTTTCTCGGGCTGAATACTGCGTTATCAATATACAAACACAACCAAATACAATTAGCTAGGAACTGGAGTTGTCCAAATAATCATTCATCCAAAACCTTACACTTTTCTTGTGAGCATAAGTTGGTTCCCAAGTTCTTGTACATCTTAAGCTTCATTACATATGAGCATAGGAAAAATTCATAAATATAATCCCAACTATGGGCATTCACCTAATAAAAAACCGAACTTTGATTAATCCAAAAATGAACCCAACTTTCATGCTCATTTTCCAATTTTGGACCCTTCTAAATTTTAACTTGTAAAATCAAGTAAATCTTGTTAATTATCCGGTTTTTTCTTAACATTTGGAGGTTTCGGGTGGAAGGGATGGTTGTGGACTTGTGGTGGTGGTTTCGGGTGGTCCTGTTTAAGCAAAACCCGGATAATTAGCAAGATTTCCTTGATTTTACAAATGAAAATTTAAGAGGGTCCAAAATTGGAAAATGGGCATGAAAGTTGGGTCCATTTTTTGGATTAATCAAAGTTCGGTCTTTTATTAGGTGAAAGCTCATAGTAGGGATTATTTGTATGAATTTTTCCTATATATTATGATTTTTAAATGTCAATTTAAAGTATATAGAGTTTTCCAGCCAGAAGAGATATCCTTTCAAGGTTTCAATTTTACACTACAGTGTAAGTCATAGGATATGCATATTGGAGACTACAGCTACTCCTATAAAGTAGCAAAATCAATTAGCTACACAAAATAACATGATGATGAAAATGTACACAAAAGTGTTCTTTTTTCAATAGAGCTATCCACACCTTTCATTGTATTCGGCCCACGGACCCATATTTCTTAGCATATTAGCATCATTAACAAACTAACAGAAATCAACTCTTAGGCCTTAGCATATTAGCATCACAAACAATTCCGAATATGATCAACCAAGAAACTGGCTCTATAAACAAGTACCTGAATAATTGAGCATGAGGCACATTCTTAGCACACTCTTCCATCATCTCCTTTCTGAGAGGCGCAGCCCCGGAACCAATTTGTTTTAAAGAAGAAAGATCATACTTCATGACAGCACTATGCTTAGCCAATGCAAGCATAATAGGAGGAACAATCCACAACCTAGTAACCCTATACTTCTCAACAGCTTTCAACAACATCTCAAAATCGAATTTCGACATACTCACAATCGTATTACCAATCTGCAACTGAGCATATAATACAGACATTCCAAACACATGAAACATAGGAATCACACACAAAAACACCTCATTATTCACAGCGCCTCGAATTCTTGGTCACTAGTAACCATCAATGAGGTAGAAATGAAGTTCCCATGAGTTAGTATCACACCTTTACTTAACCCAGTTGTTCCTGATGAATACAAAAGTGCAGCAGTATCACTTTGTCTGATCTTTACATCAGGAAAATCAGCATAAAAACTCATTAACCATCTCTTTAAAATAAACAATTTTCGAATTCGAAATCAAACTCCCATCATTTCCCTTTTCACCTATGATCAAAGCAGGTAAATTAAGACCATATAATATATCCCAAAGTTCAGAAACACTAACGATTAATTTAGGATTACAATCATTAACTTGTTTCATAATCTCAGACACTGTATAAACAAGATTAACCGTAGTTACAATTGCTAGTTCGCCAACCATATCATAATAAACAGGATTAACAGTTTATTCGCCAACCACAATTAAGTTCAATGATAATCAGTCTCTCATTGTTGGTTAAACGAGTGAACAATGGAGCATATAGAAATCGCACAAGTGTCATTTACCAACCACAATATGTCAATATGTACCATATTTTCATTCTACTCAACAAAGGTGTGCCCTCTGGGCATAGCCAGTCCTTTGCTCTGTGCTAGACCTCGCAACTTCTCGACATCACTCCACCTTTTTTCAGCTGCATATGCATGGGATAGGGAAATGTAGCCGCTTACTCTATCTGGGTTTCCTTTAAAAACATTCTGAGCAGCAACCTCGGCTAGACTAACATTTCCATGAAGCCTACAGCCAGAGAGTAGTGACATCCATACATCAACTGTTGGTTCAATTTCCATATTCTTAATAATTTCATATGCTTCCTCTAATTGTCCTGCTCTGCTAAGAAGATCAACCAAGCACTCATAATGAGCTAGTGCAGGCTTCATGTTATATTTAAATCTTATTTGACGAAAGACGTCTCTCCCATCCCCAACAAGTCCTGAATGACTACAGGCAGTAAGAATAGAAGTAAAGGCACCCTCATCAGGAACAATCCCATATGCAACCATTTTGTCGAAACATGAAATAGCTTCCCTTCCTTTCCCATGATGGCCATATGCTGATATCATAGCCGTCCAAGAAACCAATGTCTTCTTCGATATATCCTCAAAAACAAGCTGTGAACACGACAGCCTACCACATTGGGAATACATGCCTATAAGAGCAGTTGCAGCCATATTGCTCAAACCAAACCCTTTCCGAACAAGATAACCATGAATTGACATGCCAAAATCAATAGCATTGACCTGTTCACAAGCCCCAAGCAAAACAACAATTGTAGCCAAATCCGGCTGTTCACCAAACGAAATCATTTCGCAAAAAAGCCTTAACCCTTCAAAACCATTGCCTGTTTGCACATAACCCGAAATCAGTGTATTCCATGTAACAGAATCCTTTAATGACACCGCGAATAACCTCCTTGCAAGAACCATACTCTTGCACCTACAATACATCTCAACAACAGCATTAGTCAAAAACACATTATAGCTAAACACACTATTCCGCAACACATAACCATGTACTTCCTTTCCCTTCTCAACCACCCGAAGATCACAACAAGCCGAAATGACACCAAGCAAAGTAGCCGAATCAGGAGCAAACTGAAACCACCACAACCAATGAAAAAAACTCAATCCCTCAATCGAACAGCCATTATTTACACACCCAGTGATCATAGTATTCCAAGAGGTCAAATCTCTCACAGGCATTCTATCAAACACTAAGCGTGCATCACCCATTTCGCCGAATTTCAAGTACATTGCCAACAAACAATTACCCACATAAACATCAAAGTCATACCCACTAACAACAACTTCACCATGAATAATCCTACCAAATTCAACAAGCAAAGAATCACCACAAGCCTTAATAACAAAAGGGTAAGTAAAATTATCAGGTTGAATACCAAAACTAATCATTCTACGATAAAGTAACAACGCATTAAAATAAAACCCATTTTGAGAATAACCCCTAATCATAAAATTCCATAGAAATGAAGTTTTATGATGAATTTGATCAAATATTATTTGGGCTTTCTTCAATTCGCCGCAATTTGCGTAGAATGCAGCGAATTTTGTTCTAAGGTAAGTGTTTTTATAGAGGATTCCTGAAGTTATAACATGGGCATGAAGTTTTTTGCCTTGATTTAAGGATTTTGATTTAGTGAGAGATTGTAGGATTGCTCCACATTGAAGAGATGAAAGTTTAAAAGGTACATTTTGCATTACTGTAGACTGTAGTTTAGGAGATATTAGGCATTTCCTTTTAGAATTTGTTTATAAACTTATGAACTTAAATTTGATGAATAACATAAAATAATTTCAAAAACAAGTAAAAATTGAACTTAAGTGAAATATCAGAAAATGGAAAAAGAAAATTATTATGGGCGGGGTGAGAATCGATCCAATGATCTCCTGAATTCGGGAGGGAAGCTTTTTTATCACTAGAGTTACCCTTCACTCACATACTCATATATATATATATGGAAGTTTTCATTCTACACATCAATCTATTCATGTGATTACTTTATTCTCTCATTCTTTTTTTCTATATTCATAATACTTTATCAGCACAAAATCTCTACCAATTTTTCTTATGTTCATAATAATGAAAAAATACAATCGGATTAAGGAGATTGGACATGCAAGCAGTATAAGGATGATGAGTTTTTCTCAAATTAAATTTTAAGACAATCAAGTAAGAAGTTTCTTATTTTATGTTTTGGTAATTTAAGGTCCAATTATTAATAGTTTTTCTTTTTCCAGTCATAATCATATGGACATATTTTATCGATAAAGTTTTAATTATA
This sequence comes from Suaeda aralocaspica, assembly GCA_016808085.1. Taxonomy (NCBI): domain Eukaryota; kingdom Viridiplantae; phylum Streptophyta; class Magnoliopsida; order Caryophyllales; family Amaranthaceae; genus Suaeda; species Suaeda aralocaspica. Next base: position 6,961 of record PYUH01003989.1, on the reverse strand, counting down.
ATTTGAGAATTGAAGTGATATATGCATGTTTTAGTAGATTTTGTATTTGGCTTTAATTCAGTGCATGGGTTAACTATTTTATTTGCATGTATGCATGGTTAAATTTTCAATTTTCTTTATCATTTTGTCGATAAATTTTTATCAGTTATTTTTATTAGTTTGGTGAAGTAATTGCTGATGTTCATGTATGTGAATAGCCGATAGTTGACTTCGTTATTTGATATCGAGTAACTTTTATGTTGAGAATGTTGTTTGAACGACAAAGTTGAATTTATGTGTAGTGCATGAAAAGTTGCAAGCAATATGAAATTGTAAAGTAGGTAGTTATCTTATTTTGATGCATTAACGTAAAGCCCATCATCAATCAGACAATCACAATGCATTACTTAGCTTGCACATTATATTATATGCAAATATGCAATGCATAATTATTATACTTTTATTTTGTTTAATTATCATTCTTTCAGTACTTATCCTGATGTTAGATTTGTAAAGCATTTTATAATCATTTTAAGTTCTTCGATTTTTCTTTCTTGAATTAGATTGATAATCAATATCATATAAACTACGTTCTTTAAAAATCAAATTTTACACACTTATAAAATTGATTTTATACTAAATATGTTGTCTTAGGATGAATAATCATGTTGACATTTCAGTATCAAATATCTAGTGCATATCATGGTCTATCTTATACATCATTTCTCAACTTTGTCTGAAAGACACATTACAATATATGGTGACTATATGTCTATATATTTTCATAAGTTTATTTTTATTTTTATTTTTGTAGGAAATTATATATGTGAATGATATACTATGCATCAATTGTATAAATAATAAAAAGGTAACGAAGGTTAAGGAGTTTTTGCCTTTATATGTAAAGGCATAAATGTTCAAGGGATTTAATTTCATAAACAGATAACAAGACCTTGTTATATTTTTTTTATGATGATTATTTTTCATAATATTGTTTTTGTGATATTAAAGAAACAAAATTAATTGTATGAATGTACATATAGGATATAACTCCTCAATATATGTGACTTGTATTAAGTTGTCCTACAGACACTTTACAATATCTATACAGTGTGATTATGTACTTCATATTATAGATTATTTATGGTTTATGTATGCTCAATTTCCTGAAGTGGATGTGTTACATATCCAAAATGAAAAATAAAGTATAGATAAAAGATCAAGATCATGTGATGGAAAATAGTCATGGTTGGCCACCAAAAATGGTTCAGATTCTATTATCACATAAGCTATAACACCACCCGAAGTGGATAGTTGATTAATTAGCCAAGAATATTTTTATTCATTAAAATTTTAATATTTCTTGATAAATTTCTCCACCAAAAGTGGAATTATTGATATTAGACTTATGAAAATCAAAGGATAAAGAAGAAACATGAGCAAATATATATGCCTAAAGTATGGGTCACTTGTATTGTGTGTCATACATTATAAATCATCTCGTTCTAAATTTTATGCAACCATAACGTATGTGTTTAAATAAGACGACACATATGAACTTGATTTTGGATTTTTAATTAGCATTTATAAATCTTTCCCAATGAAAAATAAAAGTCTCATTTTTAGAAAAATATCATTGTTTACTATTATAATCGAATAATTTTTTTTTTGTTGAAAGATGGAGAAAATAATTAGAATTGGTTTATAAATATCAACATACCCAAAATATTTTGTTTTATCACCTCACAAAAGTGTAAGTATGTAAGAAAATTGAGATAACTAACTATTCTATTTTCTAAAATAAATTTATGTTTTTGAAAATTTGAACATTATATATGAGTGGTTTCTAATGTAATGTTTATTTAAATTATTTTTATGATTTCAAGAAATATGCTTGCTTTTTGGTAATATTTGCAATCTTATATGTTGGNTAAGAAATATGCTTGTCTTTTGGTAATATTTGCAATCTTATATGTTGGATTTAGACAATTTCTTACAAATTTTGAATTATACTTAAATTTAAATAACTATTTTATTCATCACATTTCCTTAAATGTGATATCCTTTTCTCTCAAATACAAATGATGCAGAAGGGTGTTCATATTATATTGGGTGCATGCTATGTATTGTGTAGTACAAATGAGAGATGATCAATTTATATGATTTAAGATTGTATGATTATATTTTTCATAAAAGGTTGGTTATGTCACAATTGCACAAATCAGGGGGAGATAAGTATTTTAAGTTTCAAAATGATAACATGTACGTTGTTCTATTGGGTTTAAGTGTTAATTCAAACACTTCATTGACTTATTTTATGAACATGGCCATGGAATGAATTGTTTTAATATCATCCTGAAGATGAATATATATCGACGTGTACCCAAAATTGATTAATACTCCTAAAGAGTATAAATTGTCTCCTAAAAATATTTGATTGGTCTTACCGTAAGAGAAAGACTTGTTAATGTATGTCCATATATGACCATCTAGTATGTTTTGTTTGCATTGTGATCACAAACTTTCATAAAACTAACAAGAAGTTAAATGGTAAATGATTTATAAGATGCGATGAATTTTAGGCCATCCGGGCTATGCATACCCGTATTTCTCAAGAACCTCTAGTTTCTCGTGAATTAATTACAATTGTGCTGACGTTTTGATACTACCTCAAAGTTATATACTTATATACTATTGAATGGTTATTTTGAGAGGCAAGACACAAAAACGAGGTTGAGTTGTATTTGATAGTATTGATAATAAGCTTGTTTGCATAGAGAAACAAGAGCTACAAATGTAAGTGTGACCTATTTTAATGCAAATATTTTGGTGATCCAAAGTTCACTGCGAAATTCGAAATAATAACATTGATATGTGTGGTTTTTATAGTGTTTTTCCCCGTGTTTTGAGTCAATTTTATGCCTAGTAGTTGTTAATCTGGCTTGTTTTTGGTTCATTCGATGTTCTTTAGCTAAATTGAAGTGTCTCGCTAAGTTTGGTTGATTTCCGGCAATTTTAGAGCATTTTAGTTGATTTTTATCATCCACGGTTGTTATGCTCGGTTTTGGTATGTTTTGTAATTTCAGGCACGAAAACCGAGGCTCGGAACGAAGCCGGAAAGCTTAGACGGGATAAGAGTGAAGATGCATGGAAATGCGTGCTAAGAAATATAAAACAAGTCTTAAAGAACTTATGAAGAAATAAGAAGAAAAGAAAGCAAAATAAAGCTTCTGACGTTCTTATGCGGGCGCATAAAAATACTATGCGGGCGCATTTAATGAGGACAACAGCTGAAGAGGGCATTCTGGAGGTCTGATGCGGGCGCATAAACCTCCTATGCGCCCGCATCAGACGATTTTATCGCTTTTTCCCGACTTTTTGTTTTCCTTTTCACTTTTCTTCGTACTTAGCCTTAAGCCCCAACTTGAGGTACCATATAGGTACGGTTTCTAGGGAAAAAACAGAACTTATGACTTTCCATAATTTTAGTTGAGATTACGCGTACTATCCACTCGTTTGACGGATATAGTAATTAGAGCGTCTATTTTTCTCTCAAATTATTAGGGGAAATAGGTTTTTGTTCATAATTTTGATTTTCAATTATCAAGTCATTCTCGGATTCGTTCTTTAATTTGGTATTCGACCTTCTTTTTTGCTTTGCTATTTTTAGTTTAATTTATGCTTTTTAACTCTTCTTAGCTAATTAATTTAGTATTTGCTTATGATATATCGAGTTTAATGTAATTGTTCATTACTTCAAATGATACCAATAGGGTTTTATTACACTATTCGTTTTTAATTTTCATAATTATGAGTGAGTAGTCTAATTCTCTAGTTAGGAAACCTTGAATCATTATGACTAATAAATAGGTTATTCAATCAACATAAGTAGTCGTATTTCCTATTATGTTAGTTTCTTGTTTACAATTGAATTGTGCGCAGATTTAGTTGTATTCTGGTAATTGTTGGAATTTAATAGTACCGAGCAGGTAAAAATAGCCTACATAAGCCGCTAGCTGATAATATGCGAAATTAGTCTAGATGATCGAGAGCGCTAGATGATTCGAGGGAGTCTAGATTAGAGAATTGGGCCATCTAATTTGACGATTTGTGAGATTGAACGGTCTTTGTTAGTGAATCCATTAGTTGTTTCTTGGACCCGAATGACCTAGGCTTAGTTTATTGGTTTAGTTATTCGTCATTCCAGTAATTAGGTAGTAATAGTCAATAGTCAGTTACGAGTCAATACTTTCTCGACCAAGGCTCTTTACACAGTTATAGCTTTTAGAACTATAGAGTTTACCTGCTTCCCTGAGGATTGCTCTTTACTACCCTAGCAACATTAATTAGTGTCGTCGGTTTATCTTTGATAGGTGTGCGTAGCCTGTCAAAT
>PYUH01001950.1:656-15135 GCA_016808085.1 Suaeda aralocaspica | reverse complement strand
TTCTCGTTGATTTTTGTTGGACTTGCGATTTCAAGAACTTCAAGAAACTCTTCAAGATTCAATCTTTATTTCAAGAAACCTCCATTTTTGTGTTTCTCATGCTTGATTCCATCAACCTTGACTCATAAACTAATCAAGAAAATAACAAAACACCATATGGTAAAACCCTATCAAATGACGTGGGAAGAAAACCCATATAGCTCAACACTTCTAAACTACTAACTATACTAGCTTTACATTTACGTGAATAAGCTTGTGCATGTCACCATGCACACGTAAAAATCCACCCTAGTCAACCCAAGAAGCCTTGTGTCTCCATAAGCCACTAACTCCCCCAAGGTTGCTTCTTGTTTTCCACCTTCAATCAAACCCAAACCCTCGAAGTTTTGCTCATTGATATGCGTATCATAAAGGCAATAAAAGGAAACTAACCTTACAACAAGTCAGTTTTTGTCTCACACATGTGTCACACACTCACTCACTCACACTTACTCACACTGTCACTCATTCATCACACTGTCACGCAGTCGGTCATTCATCCGCACATGCTAACGCTCACGCTCACACACTTGGTCACTCACTCACTCACAAATACGCGCTTACAAACCTAGTCAATTAGTCATTCACTCATAGTCACGGTCACAATCACAGTAACACCCTCACACACATATGCACTCTCACACTCAGTTAATAAGTCTCTCACTCACTCATTCACACACTTGGTCAATTAGTCACCCACTCACTCGATCACTCAAACATATACTCTCTGTAAGCTCAATAAGTCACTCACTCATCCTTATATCAGCATAAACTACTAGTGGAAAAATCAAGATATGCTATACTTCATTTGCTCCAGTGGTTTTGGTGAATTAAAAAACGGAACAATAGGTCGTAGGAGCAAATAAGTTTATGCTCCGGTTAATTTATTATTTGCTCTGGTTGTGAGAACAGAGTAAAAAGTATCCTCTAGTTAAAAAAACACTGACATATCATATAATTCATATAATATATTAAAACATCAAAAAACCTCCAAAACTTATTCGCTTAGCTTCCTTCCTTCTTCTTCTTCGTTCCACACAAATCCCCACCAAACAAAACCCCAAAACTTATTCATTCCTTAGCTTCCTTCTTCTTCTTCGTTCCAAACAAAGCCCCAAAATGAATATTCGTCCCCATGGTTGGTTTTTTCAGATCTTAAGAAAGGTAATTTGCAGATCATGAGAAGCAATGAGAATTTTTAATTCTTTTTTCATGATTTCAGATCTTAAGAATAATTTGTGTTTGGGTTGTTCATCATGCTCCTCCTCCTCATCATCATCTTCATCATGCTGCTCCTCACCACCAAAAACTGTTTCCCAAACCCTAAACGCCTATAAATACCCTCTAAAACCAAATTTTCAGATTTCATCTTGCAAATTAGTGATTTAGGATTCCAAAATTTAGAGAGAGAAAGTGATAAAAAAAAGAGAGAGGAGTCCGAAAAAAATGAAATATTTTTTTTGGAGTTTGGTTTTGCGAAGAAGAGAAAAAAAAGGTTTTTTATGTGTTCGTGTGCCAGAGCCCCTCGCCACTGCTGCCCCGTCGTCATCGCCGCCGGGCCTCACCGGACACCCTCCCCTTGTTTTGGTAATTTATTTGTTTAATCATGATTTTATTAGTTTCAATCATGTTTTATGAAGGTATGATTTTGTTTTAAAGCATGAATTAATTTGTTGTTCATGAAATTTTAGATTCAGGTTTTATAAAGTTATGAAGTCTTGATTTTTATGAGTTTTAATGATTTAAACTTCAATATTATGATCATGAATGGTTGTTGGGTGAATTTGTGATGACTTTATGAAGTTTAGATTGATTTTTAAAGGCTTTGAACATAAAATCAATTGCTGTCCAAATTTTGTAATCTTGAAATTCAATAGAATAAATATTATGATCATGTTTTGGCTTATGAAAAATTATTCTAAAGCATAGATTGGTTTCATAATGATGTTAGTACACTGTAAAAGAGTTTTATGATGAATTTCAGATGTTTTATGAGTTTTCTATGGGTTTAAAGTTAATTGATAAATCTAAAAATTTTATAAAAGCAAGTAAAAATAAGTTATAACTGGTCATATTATGCTAGTATGATCACATATTAATTCTATAATGTTACGTTTTCATGAACTTTAAAAGTTATTTTAAGCATGTTTAACATGCTGTCCAGATTTTGTAAAGTGAATAATTAGGATTTTAAAGTATGTAATTGGCATGAATTGATCATATAAATTAAGTATTACATTGTATGATTGATTTGTGTTGTTTTTGAGATTTTTCAACGAGTTTTGATTACTTTAAGTTGCTGTCCACTTTTCTAAAGTGACATAAAATTTATGTTGAGGTTTTATAAAGTATAAATAAGTCCCGAAAACCAAGTAATCTTGCAATAGAAAATTTTACGTGAAGTATGGAATTGAATAGTGATCATATAGGAAAGGTTTTGGACAAGTTTCCTATATAGAAGTTAGTTTACAGTTGTTGTAGAACTTAGGCAATAAGGTTATGATTTAGTTTCGGTTTTCTTTATGTAGGAGACGTCTAATTAGTCAACTTTTAGAAGTTGTGGTGGAGCACCACTATTTCACAAGGTACGTAAGTACTAAAGACAATTAGAATTAGAATTCATGCTTGAATGATCCTTTATGTTATGTAACATTGTTATGCTTGTTTGGATTATGAATTGATGTGCATGACAAGTTTTATTAGAAACATGAATTTATATTATCGTGACATTTCATGTTGTTAGTAATATAAATTTTACAACATTTAAATTGGAATGTTATGATCAGTTTAATTGGGCCTATTACTTATTAATAAAGAAAGGAAGTTATTTAAAGTTGGTTAGTTAATTAATCAATAAGAAAAGTAGTTGTGAATTTTTATTCACATGATTAAAGGAAGTTAATGAGCAATTATTTTATACATGTTGCCACTCACAGTTTAATGTGTGGTCAAGGAGAAAGTAAATAGTAGCCACTCACAGTTAATGTGTAGTAAAGGAAGTTCACATTAGATTAAGGACACACATGAGATTATTTTTGAATCACTTTAAATCGATGATAATTAATAAGGCTTGCTTGACTTGATGCATATTGTTATGTGATGTAATATGTGAGTCATAACATCGTTAAACTGGTTAATCACGTAAAGTGTAAGATGATTCGCACCAAAACTCTTGGAACGTATATACCTTAATTATGAGCAATGGCGGGAGTCGTATGGAACATTGATCTATGACTTCTAGTTGGATTATGAACAGGTGGAGAGTTGTCAAAGGTAAATTGTGTGTATGTTTTAGTTCATGTTGTTTTGTTGCATATTCTTTAGTAGTTATGTACTCAGCTTTGCTGACTGTTTGTTTTGTGTGCAGGGCTTTGTCTTGGACTTGGCCATACAATGACCCACTTGTTGGCGAGTAGTTGTCCGAAATAAGAAAAGCTACAGGTACAAGTGGGCATAAGGCATTTCATGCTGGGCAGGAGTGAGAGCGCTTTCTGTGTAGTTTTGTAGTTTTAATTTTATTACTTATGAAGTACTAACCTCTATATGGATGTTGTTTAATTTTCAAAGGTTCTAGTTTTGGTTTGTAAGGGCCATTAAAATGGTTCCGAAGTGTAATAAAGTTAGAAGTTGATTTTAATTTTGGATGTTTGTTTGAATTTAGTTTTGATATTTGTTTTGAAGTTTAAGAGTTTAAGTTGGTTTTGGTTTCAAGACTTCCGTTGTAACACTTAGATAAATGCCATAGTCGTTATCTCGGTGGCGGTAATGCTATGGTTTTTCCTGTTATTTAGGAGTTTTGATAATTATAATTATTCAATATTTATAATATGTTTTCCGAAAAAATATAAAGTAGGAAATTAGGAACATCCAGGGTGTTAAAAAAGTGGTTACTAGAGCTTAGCTTTTGAAATAAAATAAATTTTATTTTTAGGGGTGCCCTAAGTTTTATTTTGGGAAAGAGGAATTTCTTATTTTGGAAAGTTTTTGGAAATGGAATTTTTCTAAAACTAGTAATTTCCGAAAATAGAAAGTTTTGAAAAATAAAAGGTTTTGAGAAATAAATTATGTGTGCAGGTATGCATGAAATTCAGGTATGTATTATGTGTTATTGCTTTAATACTATGTGGTGTGTTTGGGTAGGAAGTTTGGGCATGTGGGATAGACCTTATTTCTATTCTTTCATGCATGTAAGTTCATGTTTTAAGATGTTGCTTACGTGAATAGTTATGTGCAAACGAAATTGTATGTTAGCCACCAGTCCTTTTGTTGTAAAACTGTTAGTTTGTTTTGTTTTGGGTAGGATGGTCCATTAATCTTAAGTGTTGTGCAGGATGTCGTATAGTATGCCTAGTAAAGACACACAAATAGCAACCTTGGAGAAGAAAGACTGTGAGAGTCCACTCCAATACGTTTGGAAAATACGTTTCTACTGTTGGTATATGAGTACTTTATTGAAGCTGCCACAATAGGACCAACAAAGTGTTTGCCCGACCGTTCGCCCTACCTAGAAATCAAGGCAAAGTTTAGCGATTTCCACTTTGCTGCAGGACTTCCGAACTACTCTAAATGTAAGGATGCAATTGGCCAATGGGGCTGTGATTGGATATACTTGGAAGGTTAATTTGCTAGGAAAGAGAAGGAGTATCAGGAGATGAATGCAAGTTAGGAGACCCCCCCCCCTTCCCCCCACACCAAGCCTAGACAGTCAAGAAAATGAAGACATGATGGTGAAAGAGACTACTATTGGTTCAAGGAGTGATGAGTCAAAGGATAGCTCATGTTATTAGATCGAGAACCCGGATCCAGTAATTCCTGTGTACGTAAACTTGGTAACCGATTTTGAGGAGGATGAAGAAGATTTAGATCATGAGAAGGATGTGGATGAAGAAATGGAAGAAGATATGGAAGATGATACAAAAGATGATCCTGAATTTATATCAAAGAAATATGTAATGTCAAGGGATATCAAGGACAATGTTAATGTTAAGGGATTTTTATTTAGATATAATTTAGTTAATAATGTTTTGCATTTTTTATGTTTAGAATGTTGAACAATTTAGGTTATTGTTTATGTTAGTTTGAATAAGTGGTAGTGAGCCATAAGAAATATTAAGGGTAATTAAATAATAAATTTCTTTTGGGATGAATTAATAAATGAGTCAATTCTTTTAGGAAATGAAGCCTCAAGTAGAATAGAACCAAGGGAATTATTTTTATTTCTTATGTGCTTTATTCTTATTTTAATGGTTGTGTAATTAACCAAAACTAAGTGAATTATTCTCTCTAAAGAATGAAACTTTTTTTGTGAGACGAAATGAGAAAGTGTTTTATGTTATAAGTTTATGTTATTCTAGACATAATTTAATATAAAGGTCTTTTCCTCTACATGATAAATAGAATGGCTGAACGTAACAACAATCAGCTGAATGAAGTAGTGAGGCAATTAGCTACTGTAGCTGAACAATTAGCTACCAGAGGAAAAGGAAATGGTAGTGACCCTGCTGGGGAACTTTTCAAGAAGATTGCTCAAAGTAAGCAACCCAGTTACCAAGGAGAGCACAATGTAATTATTCTAAAAGGATGTTTGAGAGAGTTTAATAAGTTGTTTGGGGCAGTTGAGTGTCTAGAAGAGCTTAAGGTGAACCATGCTGTTTACTATCTAAGAGGAGAAGTTAATCTTTGGTGGTCACAAAATGAGGTTGTAATCAGGGCTTTGATACGCATATCAATGAGCAAAACTTCGAGGGTTTGGGTTTGATTGAAGGTGGAAAACAAGAAGCAACCTTGGGGGAGTTAGTGGCTTATGGAGACACAAGGCTTCTTGGGTTGACTAGGGTGGATTTTTACGTGTGCATGGTGACATGCACAAGCTTATTCACGTAAATGTAAAGCAAGTATAGTTAGTAGTTTAGAAGTGTTGAGCTATATGGGTTTTCTTCCCACGTCATTTGATAGGGTTTTACCATATGGTGTTTTGTTATTTTCTTGATTAGTTTATGAGTCAAGGTTGATGGAATCAAGCATGAGAAACACAAAAATGGAGGTTTCTTGAAATAAAGATTGAATCTTGAAGAGTTTCTTGAAGTTCTTGAAATCGCAAGTCCAACAAAAATCAACGAGAATCAAAGCAAGTTATATGGCGGGATTTTGGACAGATTTTTGGAAGATTGGGCAACGTTGTCAACACGGTTTTTCAAGTTGTTTGACTTGGTCAACCTTGGGTTGTTATTCGGAAATATGGTCACTAGATTTAATTTGCAAAATATCTAAGATTTAGACTAGAAATCAGATTACAAAATATATGGTGCAAATATTGTATCCGGTTTTGATAAGATTTTCTTGTTATCCTAATCTTAGTTTGTTATACCATATATCTAAGGTAGTTAGGATATGTTTAGGATTCTGAAATATTGTGTGATATGTTTAGCTATAAATAGGATGTAAAATACATCAATAAAATTCAGATTAGAGTGATTGAAAAACATAAGTTTTCCGGTTTTTATTGTTTCACGAAGAAAACAAAAACTTGAGAGTTTCTTGTGAGAAATTCGATTGAGTGAGTGGTGCTTTTGCTTTATCTCACGTGAGGATAGTTCTTAGGATTTGAGGGTGCTTTGCTTTAATCAAATTCTACCAATTATTCGCCTTAGAAGTTCAGATTTGTGGTGCGTGGCTTTATCAAATTTGAAGTCTAAGTTTCTTTGTGTGAGTGGCGTTTGTCTATAACAAAATTCACATCAACTTTTGGTGCTTTCGTTGAGAGATTCGTTCAATCTCAAGTGTTCAATATCAATTATCATGGCTCAAGAAGGTGGAGACGAAAATCCACAAGGATTCACGAAGGGTTTGAGCTTGGCTCAAGCAAAAGAGCTACGTATGCAAGGAGAGATTGACGAGTTAAAGGCTCGTTTAGATGAAGTCCTAACCATCATGGCTTCTACCAAGAAAACTCCTACTAAATCTAAACAAGAGGAGGGCTCATCATCAAGTGAAAGTGAGCAAGAAAGTGTGAGGAGTGTACGTAAACCAAAAAAGGGATACTCATCAAGTTCTAGTGACGATGAGGAACCAAGATCAAGGCACAAACATAAGGGAAAGATGAGGGATGATGATCGAAATCTTAAACTCGAAATTCCTGAGTTTAATGGAGGTATGGATCCTGAAAAATTTCTAGATTGGATTCGTAGGGTTGAGAGGATTTTTCGTTACAAAGAATATGATGATCATAAGTCTTACAAATTGGCGGAATTAAAACTCACTTCCTATGCAAGTTTATGGCTTGAGGGTTTACAAAGAAAGAGAAGGAAAGAAGGTAGATCAAAAATATCTTCATGGTCTAAATTAAAAAGGGAGATGAGGAAACGTTTTGTTCCTCAAGATTTCGAGCAAAACAATTTCATCAAGATGCATACATTAAAACAAGATAGAAAAACGGTTGATGAATACATTGTGGAGTTTGAAAAATTGATCATGATTTGTGATTTGGAAGAGAAGGAGGACCACAAAGTGGCTCGTTTTGTGGCTGGTCTAGATGAAAATATAAGGGAGAAGGTCGAATTACAACCTTATTGGACCTTTGATGAAGTTTGTAGAGTGGCAGCAAGGGTTGAGAAACAAGTTGCACGCAAAACAAAGACATACTTCAAAACCTATGATTCTAAAGAAAAGCGTGATACTTTTCCTCAAAAACCAAACTTTGATAAGGTTACTAAACCACCCTTCATCAAGGATAAGAGTTCAACTTCAAAGCCCCAAAGTAGTGATTCACGCATTGTTTGTTTCAAGTGTAAAGGGCAAGGTCACATTCAAAGAGATTGTCCTCATGCTAGGGTCACAACAACTCGAAATTGGGTAGATGGGGAAAGCCTTGAAGAAGAGGAGGAGATGTATGGGGATGAGGGAGAGGAAGAGTATGGCAATGATGAAAATATGGAGGAAGACACAGAGGAAGTCCAACCAGAAACACAAGGTCAATCCTTAGTGTTACGTAGGGTATTACAAACTCAAGGTGCGCAACCTTTGGAGAGTCAAAGGGATAAAATTTTTCTCACAAGGTGTAATGTTCAAGGCAAGCTTTGTGATGTAATCATAGATACTGGAAGTTGCACAAATGTAGTATCTACGTTGTTGGTGGAAAAGCTCGCAATTCCTACAAAGATACATCCTCAACCATACAAGCTACATTGGCTTAGCAACACAAGCGATGTTAAGGTAAACAAACAAGCCTTGATTGCGTTTAAAATTGGTAAATTTGAGGATCAAGTACTTTGTGATGTTTGTCCTATGGATGCTTGTCATATATTATTGGGTAGACCTTGGCAATATGACCGTTTTGTGAAGTTTAATGGGAGAACAAATGTCTATATTGTGCGCAAGAACCCTAATGAGAAATCATATGCATTAAAACCCTTGATGATTTCTAAACCTAAAACAAGCATGGGTAATTCTAAAGGTGTTTTGTTGGTGGGTGGAAAGGAGTTAGAAAGGGAGTTGAAAACAAGTTCTATGTCTTATATGTTGTTAGCCAAAGAGGTACAAGATGAAGCCCCAGAGATTCCTAGGGTTTTGCATCCTATGTTGAATGAGTTTTCAGATGTGTTTCCTAATGAGTTGCCACCAGGATTACCACCAATAAGAGGGATTGAACATCAAATTGATCTTATTCCTGGGTCTCAAATTCCTAACAAGCCTGCATATAGATGTAATCCAGAGGAGACAAAGGAGATACAAAGGCAAATTGAGGAATTAATGGAGAGGGGGTACGTGAGAGAGAGCATGAGTCCATGTGCTGTGCCTACATTAATAGTACCTAAGAAGGATGGGACTTGGAGAATGTGTATTGATTCAAGGGCAGTTAACAATATAACCGTCAAGTATAGGTTTCCTATACCTAGATTGGATGATTTGCTAGATGAATTACATGGTTCTCAATTATTTTCAAAGATTGATTTAAGGAGTGGATATCATCAGATTCGAATGAAGGAAGGTGATGAATGGAAAACAGGTTTTAAAACAAAGCTAGGGCTTTATGAATGGTTAGTCATGCCTTTTGGGTTAACTAATGCACCTAGTACGTTTATGAGGTTGATGAATGAGGTCTTAAAGCCATACATTGGTAAGTTTGTAGTGGTATATTTAGATGATATTTTGGTGTATAGCAAGAGTGTTAATGATCATCTAAGCCATCTAAGGAGTGTGTTTGGGACATTACGAGAACAAAAGCTCTATGCTAAGCTCGAAAAGTGTTATTTCATGGTACCAAGTGTGACGTTTTTGGGGTATATTGTGTCCAAAGATGGGGTTTCTGTTGATCCATCTAAAGTGGAAGCTATAAAATCATGGCCAACACCAAAAAACGTGACTGAAGTACGTGCTTTTCATGGGTTAGCCTCGTTCTATAGGAGGTTTGTGAAGAATTTTTCATCTGTTGTTGCTCCTATAACCGAATGCATTAAGAAGGATAAGCCTAAGTTTGAGTGGACTAAGGGGGCACAAGAAGCTTTTGAATTGATTAAGAAGTTGCTTTGTAACACACCCATACTAGCCTTACCAGATTTCTCTAAACCATTTGAAGTAGAGACGGATGCAAGTGGGGTTGGAATTGGTGCTGTTCTAGTCCAAGGGAAGAGGCCAATTGCTTACTTTAGTGAGAAGTTGAATGGTGCTAAACTGAACTATTCTACATATGACAAGGAGTTCTATGCCATTATTAGAGCTTTGGATCATTGGAGTCATTATTTAAGGCCTAATCACTTCATATTACATTCTGATCATGAAGCTTTGAAGCACATTAATGGTCAACAAAAATTGAATCCAAGACATGCTAAATGGGTTGAATTTTTGCAATCTTTTCACTTCTCTTCAAAGTACAAAACGGGGAAGTCTAATGTTGTTGCTGATGCTTTGTCAAGAAGGTATACTTTGCTTGGTGTTTTGAACTTTAAGTTGCTTGGGTTAGAGTTGATAACTCAATTTTACGAGCAAGATGGAGATTTTGGACCAATAATGGCGCAACTTTCAAAGGGGTCTATGAGTTCCTATGTGTTACATGATGGGTTTTTGTTTAAAGGTAATCTATTGTGCATACCTAAGTGTTCTATACGTGAGTTGCTAGTAAGGGAGGCTCATGGAGGAGGTATTGCTGGACATTTTGGCATTACAAAGACACTAACCATGTTGCAAGAACATTTTTATTGGCCAAAGATGATTGTTGATGTTGAGGCCATAATTGCTCAATGTGCTACTTGTCAAAAGGCAAAGGCAGCCTTTCATCAAGGTTTTTATACTCCATTGCCAGTGCCAGAGGGACCTTGGGAGGATGTTTCTATGGATTTCATTGTAGGGTTACCAAGGACAGCAAGGGGAAAAGATGCAATTATGGTAGTGGTTGATAGATTTTCAAAGATGGCTCATTTTACACCATGTCACAAGACAGATGATGCTATGAATGTGGCTGATTTATATTTTAAAGACATCATAAGGTTGCATGGGGTTCCAAAGACTATTGTAAGTGATAGAGACACAAAATTCATGAGTTACTTTTGGAAGTCACTTTGGAGGTTAATAGGCACGAAACTTTTGTTTAGCACATCTTATCATCCTCAAACAGATGGCCAAACAGAAGTCACTAATCGAACACTAGGGGTTTTGTTGCGTGGTTTGGTTAGTAAGACACAAAAAGATTGGGATTTGAAGCTTGCTCATGCTGAATTTGCTTATAATAGGTCACCTACTTATGCTACTAAGCACTCACCTTTCGAGATTGTCTATGGAGTTAATCCTAAGTTACCAATTGATTTTGTAAGTATTCCTAAAGGGGAGTTGGTACACAAAGATGCCAAGACTAAGGTTGAGTACATGCAAAAACTTCATGCAGAAGTAAGGGCTCGAATTGAGAAGGTTAATGATATTTACAAGGCACGAGCAAACAAACATAAATCACAACATGTCTACAAAGAAGGGGATTTGGTTTGGTTACACTTGAGGAAGGAAAGATTTCCAAATCAAAGGAAGAATAAACTTATGCCTCGTTGTGATGGACCGTTCAAGATCATAAGTAAAGTGGGGGATAATGCTTATAAATTGGAATTACCAGGAGAATATGGAGTCCATGCTACTTTCAACATTGGTGATTTAGCTCCTTATGTTCCTGATGACCAACTTCGAGGTTTGAGGACAAACTCTTTTGAAGAAGAGGAGGATGATACGCATATCAATGAGCAAAACTTCGAGGGTTTGGGTTTGATTGAAGGTGGAAAACAAGAAGCAACCTTGGGGGAGTTAGTGGCTTATGGAGACACAAGGCTTCTTGGGTTGGCTAGGGTGGATTTCTACGTGTGCATGGTGACATGCACAAGCTTATTCACGTAAATGTAAAGCAAGTATAGTTAGTAGTTTAGAAGTGTTGAGCTATATGGGTTTTCTTCCCACGTCATTTGATAGGGTTTTACCATATGGTGTTTTGTTATTTTCTTGATTAGTTTATGAGTCAAGGTTGATGGAATCAAGCATGAGAAACACAAAAATGGAGGTTTCTTGAAATAAAGATTGAATCTTGAAGAGTTTCTTGAAGTTCTTGAAATCGCAAGTCCAACAAAAATCAACGAGAATCAAAGCAAGTTATATGGCGGGATTTTGGACAGATTTTTGGAAGATTGGGCAACGTTGTCAACACGGTTTTTCAAGTTGTTTGACTTGGTCAACCTTGGGTTGTTATTCGGAAATATGGTCACTAGATTTAATTTGCAAAATATCTAAGATTTAGACTAGAAATCAGATTACAAAATATATGGTGCAAATATTGTATCCGGTTTTGATAAGATTTTCTTGTTATCCTAATCTTAGTTTGTTTTACCATATATCTAAGGTAGTTAGGATATGTTTAGAATTCTGAAATATTATGTGATATGTTTAGCCTATAAATAGGATGTAAAATACATCAATAAAATTCAGATTTGAGTAATTAAACACAAAGTGTTTCCGGTTTTTATTGTTTCACGAAGAAAACAAAATTTTGAGAGTTTCTTGTGAGAAATTCGATTGAGTGAGTGGTGCTTTTGCTTTATCTCACGTGAGGATAGTTCTTAGGATTTGAGGGTGCTTTGCTTTAATCAAATTCTACCAATTATTCGCCTTAGAAGTTCAGATTTGTGGTGCGTGGCTTTATCAAATTTGAAGTCTAAGTTTCTTTGTGTGAGTGGCGTTTGTCTATAACAAAATTCACATCAGGCTTTACTAGGGTTTAATTGGGATATGTTTCAAGAGGAAATCCGTAATAAGTCCTATCCTGTGTTCGTTCAGAAACAAAAAGCTGAGGAGTTTCTAGAGCTTAAGATGGAAAGCATGTCTGTCATTGAGTACTACTCTAAGTTCATAGAATTATCTAGGTTTGCTAAGGAGGCCGTGGCAACCGAGATGTTGAAAGCTAGTCGTTTTGAAAGAGGGTTACCCTTAGACCTTCTGTCACAAGTAGCTGGGCAGATCGTTGAATCTTTGGATGAGTTATATGGTATAGCTGCACAACTGTATGCTATAAACCAAAAGAAGATGGAGGTACAGAAGAATGGTGAGACGAGGGAGAAAAGGAAGGACAGTGCAGGAAACCTCAACCAACCACGAAATCATGGTGCATTTAGGAAACCTCGTTTCAACTTTAACATCTAGGGTAATAGGGGAAACTTTAGGATGCCTACTTCTAGAAATGAGAATAGAGCTCTGATGGCTAGTCAGGGAGGGCGTGTGTACTTTTGCAAGAAATGTCCTAATAATCACCCACGAAAGGACTGTGCAGGGAACGCAGTGACTTGTCAGTTGTGTAACAAACTTGGACACCGTGAGTATGAGTGCTTCTCTAAGAACAAGGGAATGGAGGGACAAGGTTCTCAATCTAGGGGGAATTCAGCTGGGGGACAGCAAAAGGGTTTCTAGGAAAATATGGGAGGAAAGGTGACGCCTGATCAGGAAGCAGATTCAAGCATTGAAGACAAAGAGCTAATATTGAAAAACTAACTATGCAATGTGAGATTGAAGAAAGGGAGGAACAAAGGATTGCTCGTTTCATTGGAGGTTTAAATCTAGATATTCGTGACAAGATAGAATTGCAACCAAATCTATCTTTTGATGAAGTGAGTAAAAAGGCGGTGATCTTAGAAAAACAAAGGAAGCGTGGAGTGTCTAAACCAACCACGAAGCCATATCAAGGCTTCAAGACTTCTAGTACTTCATCAACCAACGAATCTAAGGTTGAGCCTAAGAAGAACGTGACTCCTAGTATGGATAAGGGCAAAAAGACCGAAACTTTGGAAGATGGTGTTCCTAAGGTGACTTGTCTCAAGTGCAAGGGCTATGGTCACTACAAAAAGGATTGTCCAACTTTCAGAACTTTGACAATTCGTGAAATCCAAGAGATTGATGCCCTTGAGGATAACAATCTTGAGGAAGAAGGGAGTGACATGGAAGAATGCCACCCAGAAAGTGACGAGGAACAAGAGGGGGAGCCTTATGAGAACAATTTGGTCCTTAGAAGGGTATTGCACTCAAAATCCGTAGATGAGGATCAACGTGAAAACATCTTTCACACTCGTTGCAAGGTAAACGATACTAAATGCAACCTCATTATAGATGGTGGTAGTTGTGCTAATGTTATATCATCAAAGTTGACGGACAAGTTGCAATTAAAAACAACGAGACACCCTAAGCCATAAAAACTTAAGTGGTTAGATGATGTCAATGAAGTTAGGGTCCGTAAGCAAGCCTTGATTAATTTTGCAATTGGCAGCTATCATGATGAAGTATTGTGTGATGTTGTGCCTATGGATGCGTGTGATATATTGTTGGGTAGACCTTGGCAATTTGATCGAAAAACTGTGCATGATGGTAAGACTAACGTATACAAGGTCGTCAAGGATGGCAAGACCAAGGCTTTGTTTCCACTTACGCCTAGTGAACTCAGAAAACGGCACAAGGAGGCGACCAAGGTTGACAACAAGGTGTTATTTGCTACTAGAAAACAATTTGAAAGGGTTATGATTGATCAAAAAATGGCGTATCTACTTCTTGCCAAGGAAGTGAAGACTTTTGACGAAGTTGAACACCCAAAATTACGAGCCTTACTTCGTGATTTTGAGGATGTGTTTCCGGCAGATTTGCCTCAAGGATTACCCCCAATAAGAGGTATTGAACATCAAATTGATTTGATCTGTGCAGCTCCTATCCCAAATAAGCCTCCTTATAGATGCAACCCAGAGCAGACAAAAGAGTTACAAAGACAAATTGACGAGTTGATGGAATGAGGATATGTGAGGGAAAGCATGAACCCTTGTGCAGTTCCCACGTTGCTGGTTCCAAAGAAGGATGGGACATGGCGTATGTGCATTGATAGTAGAGCTGTGAATCACATCACAGTGAAGTATAGGTTTCCTATCCCTAGATTGGATGACCT
>PYUH01000018.1:2333131-2342808 GCA_016808085.1 Suaeda aralocaspica | reverse complement strand
CCAACAACCCAACATCAAAAACAACAGCACAACACCATCACCAACAACATCTAACCACAACACACAACACCACACACCACACCACACAAACAGTCAACAACCATAAAAAAGCAACTGCAACAATAACACGCAAACTCGCACCAGCCAAACAACAAACAACACACAATACAACATTACAGCACACACCACCACCACACAAACCACCACCACATAATACAACGTTCAAAAAAAGCAACAACAACAACACCAACAACAATACAACAACACAACACCAACACAACCACCACCACCCACACACACCAAGCACAACACAACCAGATCACAGCAACAAAACACAACAAGCAACACACATCACAACACACACAACACACAAATCAAGAACAACAATAGCAACAACTACAACAACACAACACACATACTAACAAAAACCACGCAACAACACCACAACAACACAACAAAATTAAAACAACAACACACGATAACATCAACACCAAACCAAACACTGCCAACAACACCGAAACAACTACAAACAAGAACACCAACACCAACACCCACCAACAACACACATCACAACAAAGCACCAGGATAAACCAAAATCCAACAAAAAACAAACACCACCACCACCACCAACAACAAACAACAGCTACAGCAACAGTAAAAATCAACCACAACACAACAAACAAAAAACATCACGCTCAATAACAACAACAGCACAACAACAACACCTACAATAACACAAACAACAACGACGACAAAAACATCAAACGCAATAACAACCAACAATAACAACAACAATAACAACAACAACGCACAAGAACAGAACAGCAAAAACATTAACACCAACTGCAACAAACACAAATAGCAACCAACAACACAACAACAGCAACCAAAAAACCGCTACAAACAACAATAACAATAACAACACACAACAGCAACAATACACACGAAACGAAAACAAAACCACAAGCCAAGAGCAACAACACAACAAAAACACATCAACAATAGCAACAAAAAAAAAAACAGCAAACAACAGCCAACAACAAAACTGACAACAACGACAACAAACCTAACCAAAAACAAGAATACTCGCCAAGACACCACAACACCAAACCCCCCCAACCACCAACAACAACACCACCAAGATCACAACACAAGCATAGAACAGCAACAACAACAACAAGTAAAACCAACACACAACAACACACAAACACCCACAACACCGACAACAACCAACACCACAAATCATAGCAACAACAACAACATCACCAACACAAAACAACACCCAGAACACCAACAGAACCCACCAAACAGCAATACAACAACCACCAACAGCAAAACAACAACAACAACCCACCAAGATTCAACGAACACACAAGCACAACAATAGCAACAACAGCACGAACAACAACAACAAACGGCAACACACAAACAACAACCAACAACACACCACAACACATCGACAGCAACAACAACCAAAACAAACACAATCAACAACAACAACAACAACACAACAACAACAACAACAAACAACACACCAACAACAACACAACAACAACAACAACAAGAACACACCCCAAGAAGAACCACAGTGTCACAACAACAACAACCACAAAAAACAACGCAACGGAACAACAACAACAACACGACAACAACAACAACAACAACAGCATCAACAATCACACCAACAACACACCCAATAACAAACAACTACCAAATACATATAGCAATTACAACCACTACACAACAACAACAACCAACTTCATTAAAAATAAAAACAACAACAACAACAACAGCGACAACCACCAACAACAACCACTGCAACAACAAGAAATAGACCAACAACAACAAGAACACCAAGAACACCAACAAGAACCACGCACTAGCAACAACACAACAACAACAACCACAACAACAACAAACACCCCCACACCACACAACACAACACGCCACCAACATGCACAACAAACAAACAACAACAACGACAAAAAACACACCAACAACCCCACAACCCCAGAACACACTAACAATAATACCAACAACCACTACCAATACAACAACAACACCAAAAACAAGCACACAACAACAAACAACATCAACAAACAACAACAACAACAACAACATCAACAACACACACCAAGAACACAACCAAGAAACCACAGCACAGCAACAACAAAAAAACAACAACAACAACAACACCAGCAAACGACAACAACAATAGAACGGACAACAACAACAGCAACAAAAGCAGCACCAATAACACCACCACACCACAACAACAAACAACCAAAACAACAACACAATAACAACAACCGCACTAACAACAAACACCACAGCAACATACTCCAACAACAACAAACAACAAAATCGGCAACGAACGCTAACAACAAACAGTCAGCACATCAACAACAACAACAAAAACAAAACAACCCACAACAGCAATTACAACAACAACGCACAACACGCAACTACACAACAACACAAACCCCAACAACAGCAACACACAACACAAAGTAACAATTGCAACAGTACACACACAATAATCAGCAAGCACAAACAATAAAAACAGCAACAACACATGACAACATAACAACATGAACGACAAAAAAAAAAAACACACAACTACATAAACATTAAGAGCAACACAACAACAAAAACAACCAACAGCAACAAAAAACCAATAACAGCAACAGCCTCCACCCCACACAAAAACAAGCTCACAACACCATCAACAAAAACAACAACTGCACAATAATAGCAACAACAGCTATACTACACAGCAACACAACAGAAACAACAACAATAACAACAACAACAACAACAACAACAACAAACAGCAACAAACCACAACCACCCCACCACCACAACAACACACCACCCACCACAACAACAGCATGACAACAACAGCTCGCACAGCCACAACAACAACAATAAGAACAACAGCCACAATAACACAACACACCACACCATCACCACCCCAACAACAACAACAACAAGAAAACTAACAACAACCATAGCAAACAGACAACACAAACAACAAACACAACAATAACAACACAGCACATCACCACCAAACAACAACATCACCACACACCAGACAACAAACACCCACCTCCACAACACATCACAACCAACAACAACAACACAAAACAACAACAACAACAACAACAACAAACCAACAACAACACAACACCAACCAACAACAAACAACACAACAACAACAACAAAAACAACACAACCATAACAACAAAAACAACAACACAACACCCCACCCACCAACAACACAACAACACAACAACTACTACTACTACTACTACAATAACAACAAAAATAAAAACCACAAACAAAAACACAACGACAACGACAAAGCACACACAACACAAACAACTGCAACAACAAAAACACCAACACTAATAGCATCAATGAGTGAATTTTGTTATAAACAACGCCACTCCACACAGATAACTTAGACTACAAATTTGATAAGCAACGCACCACAATTAAACTTCTAAGGCGAATAATGATAGAATTTGATTAAAGCAAGCACCCTCAAATCCTAAAAACTATCCTCACGTGAGATAAAGCTCAAAGAACCACTCCATCAATCGAATTCTCTCACACGAAATTCTCCACAATTTTGTTTACTTACGGAAACAATAAAACCGGAAACAATATGTGTTTTCAATCAATGTATCATGAATTTTATGGATGTATTTTAACATCCTATTTATAGCTAAACATATCACACAAATGTTGAATATCCTAAACAATCCTAACACCCTAGATTCATGGTATAACAAACTAAGATTAGGATAACAGATATATCTCACAAAACCGAATACAATCTTGCGCATATAATTATAATCTGATTTTCTATTCTAGCCTAAATCTTAGATATTTTGAAAAACAAATCTACAGTGAGCAAGTATATTTCAAATAAATCTAACTAAGTGACCAGTCCACCATCGAAACAACACCGACAAACGTTGCCCAGACTCGTCAAAATCTTTCAAAAATCCCGCCATATAACCCGCTATAGTTTCCTTTGATTTTTGATGGACTTCCATTTTCAAGAACTTCAAGAAACCCTTTGAGCTTCAATCTTTATTTCAAGAAACCTTCAATTCTGTGTTTCCCATGCTTGATTCCATCAACCATGACTCATAAACTAAATAAGAAAATCACAAAACACCATATGGTAAAACCCTATCAAATGAAGTGGGAAGAAAACCCATATAGCTCAACACTCCTAAACTACTAATTATTCTTGCTTGATTTTTACGTGAGGAGACTTGTACATGTTACCATGCACACGTAAAAATTCACCCTAGCCAACCCTAAGAGTCTTGTGTCTCCATAAGCCACTAGCTCTCCCATGGTTGCATCTTGTTTTGCACCTTCTATCAAACCCTCGAAGTTTTGCTCATTGATATTCATATCAATCAACAACACCAAGAACACCAGCACCAACACCAACAATAACAACGAAAACACACGGAAAGCCAACTTCAACAACAGCAACAACAACAACAACAATACCACTAAGAACAACAACAGCTACACCAGCAGCAAAAACATCATCAACAACAACAACAGTAGCAACATCAGCAACAACAACACAAACAACCGCAACAACAAGACCAACAACAGCAACAACAACAACATCCACTGCAAAAGGAACAACAACAACAACAACAAAAACATCAATGCAATAACAACAGCAACAACAACAACACCAACACCAATAGCATCAACAACACCAAGAACACCAGCACCAATACCAACAACAACAACGAAAACACACTGAAAACCAACTTCAACAACAGCAACAACAACAACAATACCACTTACAACAACAACAGCAACAGCAGCAGCAAAAACATCAACAACAACAACAACAGTAGCAACATCAGCAACAACAACAGCATCGACTGCAAAAGGAACAACAACAACAACAACAAAAACATCAATGCAATAACAACAACACCAACAATAACAACAACAACAACAACAACCAGAAGAACAACATTAACACCAACTGCAACAACAACAATAAAACTAGCAACCACANAAAACTAGCAACCACTACAATAACAATAACAGCAACAACAACGGCAACAACAACAACAACAAAAACGAAAACAACAGCAACAACAATAACAACAACAACGACAACCACAACAGCAACAACAACAACGACATCAACAACAGCAACAACAACAAAAACAACAAAAACACCACCACTAACAACAACAACACCAACACCAACAACAGCAACAACAACTGCAACAGCAAAAGCAACAACAACCGCAACACTAGCAACAGCAACTACAGCAACAACATCATCAATACCAACACAACAGCTATAGTACAAGCAACAACAACAACAGTACCAGCAGCAACAACAACAATAACAACCACAAATACGCACAACAACACCAAAACAACAACAACAACAACAACCACTGCAACAACAAGAACAACAACAACAACACCAACACCAACAACAATCACTGCAAAAAGAAGAAAAAGAACAACAACAACAACAACACCAACAACAACAACAACAACACCAACAACAACAACAACACCACCAACAACAACAACAACAACAGCAACAACAACAACACCACCAACAACAACAACAACGACAACAACAACAGCAATACCAACTACAACACCAACAAAAACACCACCACCAAAAACAACAACATCATCAACAACAACAACAAACAACAAACAACCAACAATAACCACAACAACAACAACAATAACCACAACAACAACAAACACCAACAACAACAACAACACAACCACACCCCCCCCCCAACAATACCAACAAAACAACAAAAACAAAACACCCACAACAACAACAACAACTAAACAACAACAACACAAAAACTACTACTACTATACTATACTACTACTACAATAACAACCAAAAATAACACAACAAACAACAACAACAAAACAGCAAACACCAACACAAACACGGCAAACACAACACACCCCACTAATAGCATCAACAACACCAAGAACACCAGCACCAACACCAACAATAACAACGAAAACACACGGAAAGCCAACTTCAACAACAGCAACAACAACAACAACAACAATACCACTAAGAACAACAACAGCTACAGCAGCAGCAAAAACATCAACAACAACAACAACAGTAACAACATCAGCAACAACAACACAAACAACCGCAACAACAAGACCAACAACAGCAACAACAACAACATCCACTGCAAAAGGAATAACAACAACAACAACAAAAACATCAATGCAATAACAACAGTAACAACAACAACACCAACACCAATAGCATCAACAACACCAAGAACACCAGCAGCAACACCAACAACAACAACGAAAACACACGGAAAACCAACTTCAACAACAGCAACAACAACAACAATACCACTTAGAACAACAACAGCTATAGCAGCAGCAAAAACATCAACAACAACAACAACAGTAGCAACATCAGCAACAACAACAGCATCGACTGCAAAAGGAACAACAACAAGAACAACAAAAACATCAATGCAATAACAACAACAGCTGCAACAACAACACCAACAATAACAACAACAACAACAACCAGAACAACAACATTAACACCAACTGCAACAACAACAACAAAACTAGCAACCACTACAATAACAATAACAGCAACAACAACGGCAACAACAACAACAACAAAAACGAAAACAACAGCAACAACAATAACAACAACAACGACAGCCACAACAGCAACAACAACAACGACATCAACAACAGCAACAACAACACCACCCCCAACAAAAACAACAACAACACGAAGAACACCAACAACAACCACAAAAACAACAACACCAAGAAGAACCACAATGACAGCAACAACAACAACTACAACAACAACAGCAACAACAACAACAACGACAACAACAACAACAGCACCACCAACAATAACACCAACAACACAAACAACAACAAGTACAACAACAACAAGTACAACAACAACAACAACAACAACAACAACAACCACTGCAACAACAAGAACAACAACAATAACACCAACACCAACAACAATCACTGCAAAAAGAAGAAAAAGAACAACAACAACAACAACAGCAACAACAACAACAACACCACCACCAGCACCAACAACAACAACACCACCAACAACTACAACAACGACAACAACAACAGCAATACCAACTACAACACCAACAACAACACCACTACCAAAAACAACAACATCATCAACAACAACAACAACTACTACAACAACAACAACTGAAGTGGCACGCCAACTTATGCCACGTGTCAGCATAATACTTGGCCACGTGTCCACTAAAAGTCCAGGTGGCACTGCCACTTGGCAATGACTGGACCACCAAGGTGGGCTCCACACGGCCACGTGTCGTTGTAAGATTGGGCCACGTGTCCACAACAAATACTTAAAAGAAGAGAAACCTCTGCCACATGTCGCAATCCTATTCGAGGCTACAAGGTAGGGAAAAAAGGAGGAATTTGGGCCTTGAGGCTTGAATGCAAAAGCCCATGAGGCTTGATCAAGCATCAACCAATTAGACGATGACAAATGTCATCGTCCTATTTGTTGGCCTCCAAACCTAAGGCTATAAATACCCCTCAAAATCATCATTTTGGGGGCATTCAACATTGAAACATTCAATCAAATCTTCATTCATCACACTAAGAGAATTTCTCTCACTAGTTTCCCTCTCTAGATTACCAAATTGCTAATTATTGTTAATTTGCCTTAATTCTCATACAAATACTTACTTAAGCATCGGAGGGGGAAAAAATCCTACGAGGATTTTATTCCCTTGTTTTGCAAGAATCGAGGTCCGAGCCATCAGGAAGTGAACAAGCCAACACCTGTCCATCTGACGTGTAGTCCTCTAGTTCCCTCTCCACGTATTCAGTTGAAGAGACCCTACCAGGAACTCATTCTACATCAACAACAATTGCAACAACAACAACAACAACAAAAACAACAACAACAATAACAACAAAAACAACAACAACAACAACAACCACAACCACAACAACAACAACAACAACAACTACAACAACAACAAAAATAAAAACAACAACAACAACAACGACAACAGCAACACCAACACAAACAACTGCAACAACAACAACACCAACACTAATAGCATCAACAACACCAAGAACACCAGCACCAACACCAACAACAACGAAAACACACGGAAAGCCAACTTCATCAACAGCAACAACAACAACAACAATACCACTAAGAACAACAACAACTACAGCAGCAGCAAAAAAATCAACAAAAACAACAACAGTAGCAACATCAGAAACAACAACACAAAGAACCGCAACAACAAGACCAACAACAGCAACAACAACAACATCCACTGCCAAAGGAACAACAACAACAACAACAAAAACATCAATGCAATAACAACAGCAACAACAACAACACCAACACCAGTAGCATCAACAACACCAAGAACACAAGCACCAACACCAACAACAACAACGAAAACACACGGAAAACCAACTTCAACAACAGCAACAACAACAACAATACCACTAAGAACAACAACAGCTACAGCAGCAGCAAAAACATCAACAACAACAACAACAGTAGCAACATCAGCAACAACAACACAAACAACAGCAACAACAAGACCAACAACAGCAACAACAACAGCATCCACTGCAAAAGGAACAACAACAACAACAACAAAAACATCAATGCAATAACAACAACAGCAACAACAACAACACCAACACCAGTAGCATCAACAACACCAAGAACAAAAGCACCAACACCAACAACAACCACAACCACAACAACAACAACAACAACAACTACAACAACAACAAAAATAAAAACAACAACAACAACAACGACAACATCAACACCAACACAAACAACTGCAACAACAACAACACCAACACTAATAGCA
Source organism: Suaeda aralocaspica (assembly GCA_016808085.1). NCBI lineage: Eukaryota > Viridiplantae > Streptophyta > Magnoliopsida > Caryophyllales > Amaranthaceae > Suaeda > Suaeda aralocaspica. Next base: position 2,333,851 of record PYUH01000018.1, on the reverse strand, counting down.
TCAACAACACCAAGAACACCAGCACCAACACCAACAACAGCGAAAACACACGGAAAGCCAACTTCATCAACAGCAACAACAACAACAACAATACCACTAAGAACAACAACAGCTACAGCAGCAGCAAAAACATCAACAACAACAACAACAGTAGCAACATCAGCAACAACAACACAAACAACAGCAACAACAAGACCAACAACAGCAACAACAACAGCATCCACTGCAAAAGGAACAACAACAACAACAACAAAAACATCAATGCAATAACAACAACAGCAACAACAACAACACCAACAATAACAACAACAACAACAACAAGAACAACAACATTAACAATAACAGCAACAACAACGGCAACAACAACAACAACAAAAACGAAAACAACAGCAACAACAATAACAATAACAACAATAACGACAACAACGACATCAACAACAACAACGACATCAACAACAGCAACAACAGCACCACCCCCAACAAAAACAACAACAACATGAAGAACACCAACAACAACCACAAAAACAATAACACCAAGAAGAACCACAATGGCAGCAACAACAACAACTACAACAACTACAACAACAACGGCAACAACAACAACAACAACGACAACAACAACAACAGCACCACCAACAATAACACCAACAACACAAACAACAACAAGTACAACAACAACAACAACAACAACAATAGCAACAACAACAACTACTACAACAA
>PYUH01000018.1:2323664-2328106 GCA_016808085.1 Suaeda aralocaspica | reverse complement strand
ATAACAACACGAAGAACACCACAACACCACAACATAGCAACAAAAACCAACAACAACAATAGCATACATGCAACAATCAACACAAAAACACAACAAAAACATCAACATTACAAACAACAATAACAACAATAACAAACACCACATAAACACAAACAACAACAACCAACATTACAACCTACATACCAGCCATCAACACAACACAACATTAAAAAAACAACCGCAACAACAAGACCACAATAACAGCAACGACAACAACAACAGCACCAAACAACACCCACAAAGATAACAGCAACAAACAACAACATAAACAACATCAATCAACAAGCAACAACAAAAAAAAATAAGCAACAACAACATAACAATTGGCAACAACGACACAGCAACAATGAAAACAACAACAGGAACCACACAACAACAACAACAGCACACAACAACAACAACAACAACAACAACGACATCAATAACAGCACAAAAAACAACCAAACAACAACATAAAACACATGAGAACACTAAACAATAACCACAACATAGCACAAAAACAAAAAACAACAAGCAACAACAATAGCATCCACTGCACAGGCAACGAACAACAACAACCACCAACAAACATCAACTAAAACAACAATAGCAACAATAACACACAACAAGAACAAACAACAACAAGATTAACACACACTGTAGAACAACAACAACAACAACAGCAACAAAACAACTGCAACAACAACGACAACAAATAACAGCAAAAACAACAAAACAACAACATCGCGGGAAACAACAACAACAAACAACATCGACAACACAACAACAAACCACAACAACCACAACAGCACCAAACACAACACCCACCACCACTACCGATTACAACACCACCAACAACAGGCACAACACTTAACAGCAACACAACACCACCACCCAACCACCACCACCAAAGCAACAGCAAGAACAGCAACGTAACAAAAAAACATCGTACCAACAACACAGCAGTATCAGCACAACAATAACAAAAAAACTCGACAACAACCACAGCACCTCAGCAGCAACAATAACAACAAACACAAAGAACCGCAACAACAACACCAACTACATTACAACAACAGCATCCACAGCAATAGCAAACAAACGCACTAACACACAACAACATAACACAACGCAATAAACAACACACGCACAACAACAACACCCCCAATAAAACAACAACAACAACATAGCAACAACACACAACACATGCAACAAAAACAACAAGAACAACAAAACAACAACAAAACAACAACACAACAACATTAAAACACCCAACCACACACAATAGCAACCAACAACACACAGCAAAAAACACGACAACATCAACAACATACACATAAACATCGTCCACAACCAGCAACAACAACAAAGAAAACACAACAAGATCCATAACAGGAACAACCATAACAAACAAAATGAAAACACAAACAACAAACGACAACAGCACAACAACAACAACAACAACTACAAACAAACAGCACACACAACAACAACAAACAATAACAACAACAACAACAACAACGACATCAACTAGCAAGAACAATTCACCAACCCCACAACATATCAACAACACAAGAACACTACAAAGCAACCAAACTATTACAACAACTACAAAAAAACAACCAACACGGTAACAACAGCAACAAACAACAATAACAGCACACACCAACACCGACCACACAGAACACAGCACCAACAGCCAACAACACCTACAACACACAACACACAACACAACTACAACAACAACAGAAACAACAAACAACACAACAAACAACAAACAACAAAAACTACAACTGCAACAATAACAACAACCGTCGGCAACACCAGCAGTGAACAGCAAACACACAACAACAACACAACAACAACACAACAACAACACAACACACAATAGCAACAACAACAAACAACAATAACAACAACAATACAACAAAATAACAGCGTCACAACCCACACACCCGAACAAAGAAAACAACTAACAACAACGACACAGCGACGACAACAACAACAACGGCACCAACAAACTGCAACAACAACAACAACAGGCGACACTAAAACACCAATAGCTACAACAACCAAAGAACAACAATAGCACAAAACAACAACAACAACAACAACAAACAATAGCTTCCACTGACACAAGCACCAACAAACACTCAACTTAAAACCAACAATAGACACAATAACAACACCAACATAACAACAACACAACAACAACTTAACACCTAATATAGCAACATCAAAATACCAACGCATAAAAACAACCGCAACAACAAAGACAACAATAACCACAACGACAACAACAACAGCAACGAAACAACAAACACACAAATATAACAGCAACAACAACAGAACATAAAAAACCATCAACAACAGCAACACAACAAAAAAAAAAAAAATAGAACAACAACAAGAACAATTGTCATCACGCAACAAGCAACAGCAAAACAAGAAAACAAGCAACTAGCAACACAACACAACAACAAAACACACAAAACAACAACACAGCACACAACAACAACACGACAGCAACAACGCAACAACAACACCCCCCCACCCCAAACACACCACACATAACAACAACGGAGAACACTAACATAAACCACAAACAATAGAAACAAAAACCACAACACAACAATACCATCCACTACACAAGCAAGAACAACAAACAACGCAAAAACATCAACTTAATACCAACAAGGAGCCAAATCAATAACACCACCAACAATACCCAACAACAACAACACATTACACCACTATAGCAAACAGCAACACACAACAGGCAATAAAACACAACGCAACAACAAAGACAAACAATAACAGCAAAGACAACACAAACAGCAAACGAAACAACAACTACAAAGATAACGCAACACCACAACAACAACACAACAACAAAACAACAGGCACAACAACAACAACAACAACGACATCAACAACAGCAAACACCCAGACAACCCAAACAACAAACAATAACAACACATGAATACACAACAATAACCACAACAAGAGAAACAAAAACAACACACAATCCTAGCATCCACTACACAAGCATAAATACCACAACAACAACAACAAACATCAACTATAACCAACAAGAGCACCAATAAACAACACCAACATAACAAACAACAACAACAACAACATTAACACCTACTATAGCACACAAACACCAACAGCAGCATAAAACACAACCGACACAACAGACAACAATACAGCAACGACAACCACAACAGCACGAAACAACACCACAAAAGATAACAGCACAACAAAACAATAAAAAACACAACACAGCCAAACAAAAAAAAATAGCAAAACAACAACAAGTAACAATTGCATGCACGACAAACAGAACAATGAAAACAACAACAGAATGACAAACCAACAACAACAAAAAACACACACAACAACAACAACAACAACGACTCAACAACGAGCAACAACAATAACCCAAACAACAACAATAAACAAACACGGAGAACACTAACAATAACCACAAAATAGCAACAGAAAACAACAACAACACAAAAACAACAAACAACACACAAAAATATCAACTTACTAACAACAATAGCAACAATAACACACCAACAATAACAAAAACTAACACAAACATTACAACCTACGTAGCAACAACAACAACAACAAAAACACCGCACACAAACGACAACAATACAACAACAACACACACAACAACAGTACACAGAAACGAAACAACACAACAAAGGATCACAGCAACAACAAACAACATAAAAACCATCACACAGCAACAACAAATATTAGCCAACAAACAACAACAAACAATGCCGCATGACACACAGCAACAATGAAAACAACATAGCAAGGACAACACAAAAAATAATAAACTACAACACGCACAACAACAACTAAAAGGAACAATGAAAACAACAGCAACAACAACCCCCCACCAGCAATAAACAACAACAACACAGATCACGAACAACAAGCACAACAAAACCACAAGCACACAACAACAGCACAACACAACACAACACGCAACAAAACAACAAAACAACAACATCGGCAAACAACAACAACAACAAAACATGACACAACAACACTGCGACAACAACAACAACAACACAACAACACACCACACAACACCAACATACAACCACCCCACTACCAGATAACAAAACACACCACAAAGTGCACAACAACAACAACACAACAACAACATTAACAGCAACAAACAACACCACCACCACGGAATACCCGCAGAAGCACGATTCTCGCAAAGAAGAAGTCACTCTAACTCCCACATACTATAACCGGAGCAAGAACCACACGTAACAAAAAAACATCGACAACAACCACACGGACTCAGCCAGAACAATGACCAAAAAAACAATCGACACAAACCAACAGCAAACATCAGCAGCAACATAAACAAAAAACATCGACAA
>PYUH01000018.1:2281164-2316164 GCA_016808085.1 Suaeda aralocaspica | reverse complement strand
CAAAAAAAAAAAAAAATAGTACAATTGGAACGGTTTCAATGGAATTCCTAAGGCGCTTGCCGCGCTGAAGGTAACAAAAACTTGCTGTCTATTGGAAATTATTTCGATTTGGATGCCAAATATGTGATTCTTACCATGTTTGTAAATTTTGTCTGTAGGAAGAAGGTGTGAGGGATAACTTTGGTTCTTGTGGAACTGGCAAAATGAAGGTGAGTTTGTCAGTGGAATTTGATTCTAGTTTTGTGGATCATTATTAATGCCTAACTAATAAAAAAATGTGCTACAGTTTTAGGTTTTTTTATTATGATGAAGATATGAATTCAAATCCTGACACTGGAAGCCAGCCGTAAGCACCTAACAGCAATGCTAGTTCAAAGCCTGGTAACTTGTGTTTTGTTTCTTTAATTGAATTGTTCTTAGTCCTACTTTTTATTCATAATTTTAAGGTCTTTTGAGGCCATTAAAACAAGTTTTGTTTATAAGGTTCGATGTATTTGCCGATAATAAGAGGGAGAAGTCATTGGGGTTCTTGACACAGAACTTTGTGATGCTGTTCATATGCTCTAATGTGAGAATTGCGGAAAGAAATTTTAATCTGTGTACTCTTTTTTGTCCTTTTATTATAACTAATTTCTGATGTGTTGAATTTCAGGTTGATCTGATCTCCTTGGATGAAGCTGCCAAGATCTTGCTTGGTGATGGTCACAATACAACAGTAATGCGAAGTAAGGGTTTTTTGTTCTTCACTCTATATAGTTTCTTTGCTATTCAGCCTAAGACTTTGTTAGAAACTAACGCTATCCTTATGAGATAATGCAGCCAAAGTCAGACGGTTATATGACATTCCCAATGTGTTATCTTCAATGCAACTTATTGAAAAGGTATGAAACTCAATGCTTCATCATTAGTGCAATTAATATGATCTTGTTCACTAGTTATCCCCTGCAAAAACTAAGTTGATTTGTTGGGGTATAGCTTTTAGCTTGCAATGATGCTAGTCTTTTTGAAAAAGTCCATTATGACTTCATTAGTTTGCCATTCTGTGACTAGTATATGACTATCTGTGGTACTCAAATTTAGGTACTTACATGAGACATTTAGCTGCTTATATAAGACATTGTTGCATACACCTTATATAAACTTTGTATATGAATAAGATAATGGAAAACCTGCTCTCGGTCAATTGCTGTGGCATATTAGTGTTTTTTGTGAAAGACAATACTTGAAGTATTTGAATAAGTCTGGGACAGCTGTGAATGCTTTGATAATACTTGCGTCTTTGTCATGTCTTGTCCTATCATTAACCTTTTCCTCGGGTATCATCTTTAAGCTTATGCAGAAGAATCCTACACAACAGTAGGATGTTAAATAGATTGTGTATTCTGAAAACATGAGTGGACACTGTTTCATATTGGCTGAGACTGGAATAGTAATTCATGCTTGAAATTTTGAGTTTGATTGAGTGCATTTTTTTATGAAAGTCATGAGACATTTGTTTTTCTAGACTGGGTGTTTTGATGAATTGTAGTTATTTTTGGGGTCTGCGCTATAGATTGATGTATGATATAATTCCTCCGTTCTATTATAATCGATACATTTTGACTTTTACACTATTCACACACTATGATTATATCTTTCACACATATATATAAAGTGGTATGTTATCATGCACTCCCATAGTCCGGTTTTGGATTGGTCAACAGCAACAAACAAAGCCTTAGTCACAAACTATTTTGGTGTTTTTTGTTGGATTAAACAATATATAATTCAACAAATTGTTAGACTCCAATTTTGTTACCAATTCAAGGTAATCACAGTTTTGCAAGTTATTTTGTTCATATGGGGGGATTGATAATACAGTAACTTCGTATTTTACTAGGTTCACATATGATTTTAATTTGGTTCAAATGCGTTTGTATAATATGAATTCAACTGTTAAAATCGATAATATAGGTTCAAAGGCATTTGTATCATGTGAATCAACTGTCAATGTTGCTTGCTTGTGCATGAGCTTTCTGTAAATATTGATTGCATCATTTTGGTTTCTAGAATCACTTTAAAAAGACCATTTTAAGTCAGAAGAGGATATTTGCATTAGAATAAGTAATAAATCATTGTTATTGATCAATCTTAGCTTAATTTTCACCAAAAGGATGTTAAAACTGTAATTTTCNCAACATCAACAACAACAACAACAACAACAACAACAACAACAACAACAACAACAACAACAACCCCAATAATAACAACACCAACAGCTACCGCAGCAACAGCAACGGCCACAACAGCAACAGCAACAGCAAAAACATCAACAGTAATAGTAGCAACATCAGCAGCAACAACAACAATACAAACAACCGCAACAACAACACCAACAACAGTTAAAACCACAACATCAATGGCAATAACAACAACAACAACAACAACAACAACAACAACAGCAACAACAACAACAACAACAACAACAACAATAACAACAACAACAACAACAACAACAACAACAACAACAACAACAACAACAACAACAACAACAACAACAACAACAACAGCAACAACAACAACAACAACAACAACACCAACAACAACAGCAACAACAACAACAACAACAACAACAACAGCAAAATAACACAACCACCACCATCAACAACAATAACGCCAAGAACAGCAACAACAACAACAACAACTACGACTACTACTACAACAACAAAGGCAACAACAACAGCAACAACAAATTCAACAACAATAACAACAACAACAGCCCCAACAACACCACCACCACCACCAACAACAACACCACCAATAACAACAACAACAACAACAACAACAACAACAACAACAAAAACTACAACAACAACATCAACATCAACAGCAACAACAACAACAACAATAACAGCAAGAAGAATAGCAACAACAAAAACAACAACAACGATAACAACAACACCACCACCAACAACTACAACAACAATAACTACTACAACAACTACAACACCTATAGCGACAACAACACCAAGAACAACAACAATAACAACAGCAACAACAGCAACAACAACAACAAAAACATCAACAACAAAAAAAATATCAACAACAACAATAGCAACATCAGTAATAACAACAACAACACAAACAACCGCAACAATAATACAATCCACAGCCACAGCAACAACAACAACAACAACACAAACAACAACCCCAAAAATAATGACACTAACAGCAACCACAAAAACAACAACAGCAACATCAACAACAACAACAACAACAACAACAACAACAACAACAACAACGACAATAGCATCAACAACAACAGCAACAAAAAGAACAACAACAACTAGAACAACGACAACAACAACAGCAAAACAACACAACCATCACCATCAACAACAACAATACCAAGAACAACAACAACAACAACTACAAAATCAACAACTATAACAACAACAACAGCCCCAACAACACCATCACCACCACCAACAACAACACCACCAATAAACAACAACAACAACTACTACAACAACAACAACAGCAACAACAACATCAACAATAACAACTAGAAGAATAGCAACAACAACAACGACAACGACAACAATGACACCACCACCAACAACTACAACAACAACTACTACTACAATAACTACAACACCAATAGCGACAACAAGACCAAGAACAACAACAATAACAACAGCAACAACAATAAAAAAAACAACAGCAACCACAGCAACAACAACAGCAACAGCAACAGCAAAACCAACAACAACAACAACGACATCATAAAAAAAAAAAACAACAACAACGATAACAGCAACAACAACAACATAAACAGCAACAACAACAATAACAATAACAGCAACAACAACGGCAACAAGAACAACAACTACAACGACAATAGCATCAACAACAACAGCAATGAAAGAACAACAACAACAAGAACAACGAAAACAACAACAGCAAAACAACACAACCACCATCAACAACAATAACACCAAGAACACCCACAACAACAACTACTACTACTAGTACAACAACAAAGGCAACAACAAACACAGCAACAACAAAATCAACAACAATAACAACAACAACAGCCTTAACAACACCACCACCACCACTAACAACAACAATAACAACACCACCAATAACACCACCACCACCACCAACAACAACAACACCACCAATAACAACAACAACAACAACAACAACAACACCAGTAACAACAACAACAACGACAACAACAACAACAACTACAACAACAACATCAACAGCAACAACCACAACAGCAACAACAACAACAACAATAATAGCAAGAAGAATAGCAACAACAACAACAACAACAACAACAACGATAACAACAACACCACCACCAACAACTGCAACAACAATAACTACTGCAATCACTACAACACCAATAACGACAACAACACCAAGAACAACAACAACGACAACATAAAAAAAAAAAACAACAACAACAACGATAACAGCAACAACGACAACATAAACACCAACAACAACAACAGAAAAAAAAAGCAACAACAGCAAATAACAATCAGAGCAACAAGAACAACAACTACAACGAAAATAGCATCAACAACAACAGCAACAAAAAGAACAACAACAACTAGAACAACGACAACAACAACAGCAAAACAACACAACCACCACCAATAACAACAACAACAACTACTACAACAACAACAACAACAATAACAACAACATCAACAATAACAGCTAGAAGAATAGCAACAACAACAACGACAACGACAACAATGACACTACCACCAACAACTACAACAACAACTACTACTACAATAACTACAACACCAATAGCGACAACAAGACCAAGAACAACAACAATAAGACCAGCAATAACGACAACAACAACAACAACAGCAACCACAGCAACAACAACAGCAACAGCAAAACCAACAACGACAACAAAAACGACATCATAAAAAAAAAAAACAACAAAAACGACAACAGCAACATAAACATAAACAACAACAACAACAACAATAACAATAACAGCAACAACAACAGTAACAAGAACAACAACTACAACGACAATAGCATCAACAACAACAGCAATAAAAGAACAACAACAACAAGAACAACGAAAACAACAACAGCAAAACAACACAACCACCACCATCAACAACAACAACAACAACTACAACAACTACAACAACAACATCAACATCAACAACAACAACAACAACAACAACAATAACAACAACATCAACAATAACAGCTAGAAGAATAGCAACAACAACAACGACAACGACAACAATGACACTACCACCAACAACTACAACAACAACTACTACTACAATAACTACAACACCAATAGCGACAACAAGACCAAGAACAACAACAATAAGACCAGCAATAACGACAACAACAACAACAACAGCAACCACAGCAACAACAACAGCAACAGCAAAACCAACAACGACAACAAAAACGACATCATAAAAAAAAAAAACAACAAAAACGACAACAGCAACATAAACATAAACAACAACAACAACAACAATAACAATAACAGCAACAACAACAGTAACAAGAACAACAACTACAACGACAATAGCATCAACAACAACAGCAATAAAAGAACAACAACAACAAGAACAACGAAAACAACAACAGCAAAACAACACAACCACCACCATCAACAACAACAACAACAACTACAACAACTACAACAACAACATCAACATCATCAACAACAACAACAACAACAACAATAACAGCAAGAAGAATAGCAACAACAACAACAATAACAACAACGATAACAACAACAACACCACCAACAACTGCAACAACAATAACTACAACAACAACTACAACACCAATAGCGACAACAACACCAAGAACAACAACAATTAATAACAACAGCAACAACAACAACAACAACAACAATAACATCAACAACAAAAAAAACTTCAACAACAACAATAGCAACATCAGCAATAACAACAACAACACAAACAACCGCAACAACAACACAAACAACCACAACAATAATACAATCCACAGCAACAGCAACAACAACATCAAGAACAACAACAAAAACAACAACAGCAACAACAAAAACAACAACAGCAACAACAACAACAACAACAACAACGACAACATAAAAAAAAAAAAACAACAACAACAACGACAACAGCAACAACGACAACATAAACACCAACACCACCAACAACAACAACCACAAAAAAAAAGCAACAACAGCAAATAACAATCACAGCAACAAGAACAACAACAACAACAGCAACAACAACAACAACAACAACAACAACAACAACGACAACATAAAAAAGAAAAAAAAAAAACNAACAACAACAACGACAACAGCAACAACGACAACATAAACACCAACACCACCAACAACAACAACAAAAAAAAAAAAAGCAACAACAGCAAATAACAATCACAACAACAAGAACAACAACTACAACGAAAATAGCATCAACAACAACAGCAACAAAAAGAACAACAACAACTAGAACAACGACAACAACAACAGCAAAACAACACAACCACCACCATCAACAACAACGATACCAAGAACAACAACAACAACTACAACAACAACAACTAAAAAATCAACAACTATAACAACTACAACAGCCCCAACAACACCACCACCACCACCAACAACACCACCACCAATAACAACAACTACAACAACAATAACAACAACAACAACAATAACAACAACATCAACAATAACAGCTAGAAGAATAGCAACAACAACAACGACAACAGCGACACCACCACCACCAACTACAACAAAAACTACTACCACAACAACTACAACACCAATAGCGACAACAAGACCAAGAACAACAACAATAACAACAACAACAACAAAAACAACAACAGCAACCACAGCAACAACAACAGCAACAACAACAGCAAAACCAACAACAACAACAACAACATCATAAAAAAAAAAAACAACAACGACAACAGCAACAACAACAACAACATAAACAACAACAACAACAATAACAATAACAGCAACAACAACAACAACAACAACTACAAAGAAAATAGCATCAACAACAACAGCAATGAAAGAACAACAACAACAAGAACAACGAAAAGAACAACAGCAAAACAACACAACCACCATCAACAACAACAACACCAAGAACACCAACAACAACAACAACAAAAAAAAACAGCAACAACAGCAAATAACAATCACAGCAACAAGAACAACAACTACAACAACAATAGCATCAACAACAACAGCAACAAAAAGAACAACATCTAGAACAACGACAACAACAACAGCAAAACAACACAACCACCACCATCAACAACAACAACACCAAGAACAACAACAACAACTACTACTACTACAACAACAGCAACAACAAAATCAACAATGCATTTGTAGCTAATAATTTAAATGACGTTAAATTTTTGAATTTAGTAAAAACCATAACTAAACAGTACACATGCAAACTCATCACTTCCCGCTATCTTCTTCTCAACTATCTTCTCAAAATCGTGCTTCCACTACCTTCTCAAAACCGTTCTTCCACTATCTTCTCAAAGTCGTTCTTCCACCACCACTATCTTCGTTCTTCCACTATCTTCCACCGCCACTATCTTCCACCTTCTCACTATCTCCGTTGCAAATTCTCACTATCTTCCACCTTCTCACTATCTTCCACTGCCACTATCTTCTAGTATCATTCTTTGTCGCAAAATCCACCACCTGCTGCTTCTCTTCTTCTGAATTTGCGCAATATTTGGGTAATTATGTCTAACCTTAATTTGAGCAATTTGTGTTGTTTTTAGTGGGTTAGCTTATGTTCTTCTAAATTTCGTGCATCAATTTTTTTTTTTTTGCAAGTATTTTTTATGTAATTTTCTTGTATGCAAGTAGTTGTAATTTATCAATTTCTATTGAAATTTCTGAATTGGCGATTAATTTCAGTTATTCCTTTTGCTTTTAGGCGATTAATTTGGATTTTGAATTGGGTTTTGTTTAATTTGAGTAATTCCTTTTGTTTGTTGGCTTAATTTATGAAATTTCTCAAGGTACATGTGTTTGTTAGGTTAATGTGGTTGCTTTAGTGCTTTCTATGTTTAATCGTATTAAATCGTTACATCTTCTTCCTCATATACTTGATTTCAGTCGCTTGTGTTGTTGTATGTTGAAGATTAAGCCATTTGAAGCCTTTTTCTATTGTCCTTTCTCTATATAACCAGCTTTTGTTTGCCAGTAGTTTGTAGTCGCAATCTTCTTGGTGTATTGACTGTTGTTAGGGATTGATTCCTTGAGATGATCTGTATAACTAGTTGTGCGTATTTACTTGGTTTAGGTAATGTTTTCCATAAAGGAGTGGTTTGTTTTATGATTGGGGTTGAAGCTTAAGGATTTCATACGATTAGTTGTGGGTATTTAATTAGTTATGGGTATTTAATTGGCTACCTTATTAGGACAACATGGGTTGAAGCTTGAAACTGTATTACGAAAATCTTATCTGTTATCTATGGGATGGTAAATTATTGCTCTTGCCTCTTAAATTTGCATAATCAGCTACTTTACGAGCTACATCTTGTACTAAAGACAAGAGCAGTTTTGTATTTGTGAGAAATTCCATGATAGTTTTCCAATCTTCCTTCTCCCAGACATTTGTTCTATTCAATTACAAGAAATATGAAATTAAGAACCACTAGTCATGACCATGACAATATGCAAAAACAGACTAGTACATGGAAATGCAAATTACCACAAATATCCCTGCGTACTACAGTTGAATAACATCAGATATTCACTAGGACGATGACATGGTCAACTGCCTAGACATGGAATTGTGCTAGCCATATGCTGCTGCATTAAATTTAATCAGGCAAATATGTTGCATATGTAGAGAGAAAGAAGAGCCCACTTTCTGATTGGCTTCTCTTGTCTCTTGCAATAGGAGTGAAGACTAAAGAAGAACACTGCCACAGTTGGCATACAATTTCTAAGTCATAGCCTCGCATATCCAAGAGACTTTCAAACTAAAGTAAAGCAAATCTGCTAAGGGTGAAAGTGTGCTACCATAAGGCACCTTAATTTTTAGCCTTGGAACAAATGGAACCCTTGATATCTAACATTGACACTCCAACTCATAGCTAATTCAGGCAATATATGTGTGCAGCAACACATAAACTACCCCACCTACGGATGTCAATTCCATGTGCTAACTTAAGTGTACACATTAAAGAAAGGAGATGCCCTTAATAGACATAATTACTTGATAGCTCCAAACCTAATTACCTAATACTCACCACATCAACCTCCAGCTCTTTAATTTGCATGTGTGATATCAACATCATCAGTAGGTGTCCTTTGACTAGTTCCCACTCGAAACAATACCTAGAGAAGTCAATGTTGCAAGAGCATTCCTAAACGCCTTAGAAGGCACAATGCCATAGTGACATTCCAAATTTTAACATAAATGGTAGAATTTCCAAGACTCCAAAATACTTCCACTGCACTGAACTCTAGAATAGACGTGCATATTGTACAAAATGCAAACAAGAACCAACACAACCACAGCACATCCACATTATTGATCTAAGAAAGGTACTTGAAAAGTTGCAATACATCTTTTGTTTATGTGTCACCTGTCATAAGCCCCCTTAACTGAAATAACACATGCAAGAGTAAAGGTTACCACACTTAAGTTCCAGAATATATAAAAACTATCAGCTACCTCCTAACTAGGAATCGCCACGACAATAAGAGCTGGGTTGCCCTAAGAGTAAGATAAACAATAAATTAGGGGGCAAAAGAATTGTGAACGTACATTAAACAGAGGAAAAATACACATAGGTCATAGAAGCCAAGTAGGAACTAGGTAGGAGAAGTATCTAAGTGAATTGCACAGCATTAACACTTATATCACAGTAAATGAATTAGCTTTTACGAGCTACTCAGAATATTTTAGGGAATATTTAGCAGTCAGTAGACATTATGTTTATGCTAATTTGTAGTGTCATTTGTAATTTGACAGTTGCAGACAACAATAGTTTTGCCGTATATGCATAATTGCTCAGATGAATTGAGACATTGAAATTTGGTCCTTTTATATATTTATGTGCTAATATGTGTTAAATTTTAGCTTGAGATGATAATGCTGCTACAGGTTTCATTGCTAAAGTCTTCATGTAAAGTGGCACTTAAGGAGTTGAAGCAGCGGATGAAGCCAAAAAAGGTAAATTCGATGAATTGAATTGAATTGAAATAATCCATTTTTATCCCGGTTTCGAATACAATACTAATGGGTAAGTATATCTTAGATATGAATGGGTGAAAGAGAGTGATTTGGAAAAGGCTTTATCAGTTCGCTCTAGTCTCCTTCGACGAACGTTGTTGTTCCTCAACAAACAGAAGCTTGTCAAGTGTGACCAAAAGTCCCAAGTGTGTTTGTTTTCTAACTTTAGTTTTGTGCAAATTATATAATGTTGTGTTATAATATTTGTAATTATGCTTCGTTTTAGTTAGCTTTAGCTTTAGGGGCGTGCATTTGGTATATATAAATTCCGTAAACAGAATGGGAAGGATTTTATTTATTTATATAATAAGGGGAAAGTTACCTTTAATGAAGTGTTGTTTTCCTTTTGTCAGTTAAAATTTGTGAATTTTCAAGAAGATTGGTGATATGTTGATTTCTGAAATGGGTTTTCAATTGACTGTGACATTGGCAATCTTAATATATACCCATAAATAAATGTGATGTATGGTGTTTACTAAAATTAACATTGACATTCATAGCAAGAGTTATGAAACTCATGTTGAAGGGTTTTATCTTCTCACCAACAAACACTAAAATGGTTAAATGAAATCATTACGTGTGAGCGGGAACAACAAATTAAGTTGTACAAGGGGTTGCATTATTGTTACTGAGTGAGTATGTATAGCAATTTTGGGCTTGTAAGTCACTGTCCTTGTCTCTTGAAATTTATCAATATGTCGAAGTGTGTACTAATGTTCATTATCGTTATGTTTTTAGAAATGAATCGAAATTGGATGTATGGTGATCGACGTGAAATTGTCTACCGAGATAGGGTAGATGATTTTTGTAATATTGCCTTAGAATATAAAAGACTTAAGAAGCACGAAACAATTTATTTCCCTTGTCAAGATTGTAGTAATGTGAAGAGGTGGGCGAATATCGTGAAAATAAAGGATCATCTAATGTGTTGTGGGTTTACTGCTAATCATGAAGTGTGGCATTATCACGGGGAGTCACTACCCTGAAGGGATATCAATGACCAACAAATGATAGATCAACATTTATTACAAATGGATGATGATGGCCACAATGATGATGACGATGAAGTTGAACATGTCTGGGTGAATGTTACTGTTGTGCTTTAGTGGAGTTCCTGCTTGATGGTAACACTCCTATTTTACTATGCCTTAGCAAGTTGCTCATTTTTCTCGATCGGCTCAAGAGGAATCCAAACGCTACAATCTCCGAATATCCTATCATTCTTCAGGTTTGGGCTACTATTCTGAGTTAGACCTTGAGTTTTAATTCTTTTTCTTTTCATGTTTTTAAAAAGGTTTCTAACACGAATTTTGTATTGATTGATAGGTATGGATCATGGAGCATCTGAGTTTGCTCGAGCCCCTAGCTAACCCGTTCACATACACTCCCAAGGGTTTCTTCTCAAGAAAACGAGTCCACAAGTGTACTTCTACTCATGAGCGGTCTTTGGTGTTCATCGACAAGACCCTTTTCGTACTCTTTGTAGTTCCGTGGTGGAAGATTGAGCACATGAGGTACTCGAAGGACTCTTTCTTTATTCGAGTTCTAATTTTGACTATTCTATCTTTCTATTGCCATATGAGAGCAACGAGGCAATTTGGTCGGAGGTAACTCATCCTCGACTTTAATGTAGTCAACCCTGGCGACTTGCTTTTCACTTTGATTTCTGCTTAGATTCAGGAGGTTCATTGGAACTCGAGGCCTATTATGAAGGTGACTCCATTGAAGAAGGAAGGCTCCACTATTTTTATACACTTCTTAGTTTGGATGAGGATGGACTCTCCCGTTTGTAGAGCTGAGGCTAGAAACACGGAGAAGGCTGAGTTTAAGGCTATGAGTATTGGTTCTTCGAGCCGTCCATGTAGCATTGTGTTTGTCAGCGATCGGCTCAGACCTAGGAAAGTTCTGGTATGGGAGAGACTCGAGAGAATTCCTTCCTGACTTGAGAGTGAGAACAAGGTTAAGGGAACTAGAAGGAAGAAAAAGAAGACCCATGGAGAGATTGAGATAATGGATGAAGAGTGTGAAGTGGAGAGACCCTTGAGGAGACGCCTAAGAGCATGGTTGCTTCACTTCACATGTTTACTTTTGATTTATGATATTGAGATGTAGGCATTTGTGCTATTTTTCATAAATTGTCATTTGTAGTCGATATGGGTGAAAGTAATTCGGATTAAAACCGAAGACCTAACCAAACCAAACCATTCTAGAAATTTGGATCAGAATATTTTGTAATTTGGTGTGGTTTGGATTGTAAATTTTTATTTTTCGGTTTTCGTTTTGGACTCAGACTGGACCCCTCCATGACCGTATAACGAACTTAGACTGATTAGTAATAAATCCTTAAGTCCTTAATGGCCTTAAGCCCACTACTGGTTAAGTAGTTATGCCCAAAAGACCAAAAGCTAGGAAAATCCTAAAATTCTCTATCATTCTTTTTCAAAGTGTGTGTAATATTTGATTTAGTGTGTTATTGCATAGTATTGTCGATTATCGCTATAAATATAAAGAGCAAGAATTGTTGTACAAAAAAATATCTTTAAAATTCAGATTGGATTGGATCCAAAATCGTAAGACCGAATTTTGGTGGATTGGATTGGACTCAAATTCAATATGGATTGGATTGGTCTCATATTTCAAAGACCGAAAATATATGGTATGGATTTGGATTGAGCAATAATTCAAATCGTAACCTGAACTTTCACCCCTAGTAGTCGATCTTTATTGTCATGTTTTGAAATTATGTATTCACATGTCGAGCACATGGATATTATGAACTTTTAAATTGAATGTTTGATTACCTATTTGCAAGTACAAGTTAAATCTTTATAAGTCAAATAAAGTCAACTATTTCATTAATTCATACAATGATCAAAACATAATACAAGGAGTTGTTCATTTTATTATTGGGGCCGAACCTCAAAACGAGGTTGCCTATGTATCTCTTAGCAGAGAATCAAGCCACTCGTTGTCCTGTGTTTGCAATGGCTCGAGGATTTACATGCAATATTTCTCCAACTGATCGAGGTTTGTGAGATTGTAAAATTTTCACCATCCATGTCCATTAACTCAACCGCACCACCTAGTACAATCCCCCTGCCCAATTCGATTGAAACTTTCCATGAGGATCTAGAACTGTCATCGTAAGGGCTTTGAGGATTAGCTCTCCTTTTTCAATGTCTCTAACCTTAACCTTTTTGTTGAAATGTCGTTCTATTCTTCTTTGATATACTTACACATGATTGAGAACTTTGAGCCTCTTTTCATCCAGTAAAAACAAGGCGTTATACCTAGCTCTAACCCATTATGATTCCGATAGTTGACTTTCCAATACGATTAGAAAGAGAAGGAATTTCCAATTCCACTGGTTGTACCATTTCCATACCGTAAACTAAGGAGAATGGAGTAGCTGATGTTGAAGCACTAGTGGAAAAAAATGGATTTTGCTCCGAAAGATTTCTTGCGACTTTTGTAGTTTCAAAAAAACTACAGCAAATAGTCACAATTTTTTTTATATATTTATATGAAACTATTTGCTGTGGTTGTAAGAAAACTGTAACAAATAGTTATTTGTTGCGATTCTTTACTCCTAATTGCTCCGGTTGGACCACAACAAATAAACTCATGAAAAACCTGCACAAATCAATTTGCCCAAGCCCAAGCCCAAATATTCTCTCACATATTTACCCTACCCATCTTTACCCCCCTAAAACGAAGTCCCACTGGTGTCCTTCGCCTCTCATTTTCTCTTTTCACTCAGAATAACCTTAACCATTCCCCTCATCTTCTCGCCTCTTTCACACTAAGCCTAACCATTCCTCTCATCTTCTCGCCTCTCTTACACTATAACCCTAACAATTTCTCTCCTGTCTCTCTTCATCATCGCCTCTCTCATCTTCTAATATTCGCCACTCACTCTCTTGCATCTATGAAGGTAATAAAATCAACTTTTGTTTTCATTTTTTCGGTTTGAATTTATATGTTTCATTTTATTTTGTGTTTTGATTTTCTCTATATTTTTCTTTTACATTTTTGATTTCGTGACTTTTGGCGGCGATATTGAAAGAATGATTTTTGAGGGCGATTTTTGCTGGCTTTTGTGTAACACCATAGAATTTCCTAACTTTCTCCTTACAATTTCCGAAAAAATAATGTAAATAAAATAGAGAATAATAATAAATATAATTCCTAATTAACTAGGAAAAACCAAAGTATTACCGCCACCGTGATAACAGCGAAGGCTTTTATCAAAGTACTACAACGGAAGTCTTTAAATTAAAAACCAATTTAAAACTCAAAATAATCTCAAAAGCAAACCAAAAATAAAACCAAAATAAATCTTTATTACAACTCAGAACCGCATCACTAGTACAACAATCCACTTTTGCTAGGGGTATTTGCTGCGGTTAAAAACCGCAGCACTTGGACCAGTAGCAATAAACCAACTTCTTATTTGCTGCGATTCAACCGCAGGAAAAAAAAAGGGGCTTTTTGCTGCGGTTGTAAGCATTTTTTTGGTGGGAAATCCCACTATTTGCTGCGGTTTTACAAAGAATTGCAGCAAATAGTGGGATTAAATTTTTTATTGCTTTTTTATGCTAAATTGTAGCCTGAATGTTTGTATATGTACAATAGTTGTAATAACAACATTACTGCAGCATTAGAATAATAACATCAATCTCAAATGTTATACATACATAATAATTTATGTTTTGNACATACATAATAATTAATGTTTTCAACCTCAATTACAATTATATTACAAAAAATACACTTCAAAGAGCATTATGCAGATAAGTGACAGCAACGGCAGCAACACAACACAGCAACAGTGGCAGCAACGGCAGCAACTCAACAGTGGCAGCAACGGCAACAACTCAAGTCAGTAACTCACAAATAACCAGACATCAACAATAATAATAACACTAACAAGACAATCACTCACTCATTTGTAAACATACTATATATGTTTATGTTTATATACATAATCTCCATCAGGGAAGTGGTTACGATCACCCACCATTCGAGTTAGGCTACTTCAACAAGTTTTTAAGCCTGGAGCAACTGAAACCTCAATGATGTTGACCATAGTTGTTTAATTTGGCTGATACAACAAGTAGTTGACAATCAACAACTTGGAGCAACTCAAATAACCATGGTCATCACTTGAGTCCCTTCATCATTTGGAGATAGTTAGTGTCTTATGAAAAAGGACTCATTTTTTATCAAACAATTGTCAGACTATAAGGGACTCGATCATCATTCAACAATTGCATCACCATAAGAGACTCAATTGTCTCACCATAAGGGAATCAAGTAAGAAGCAACACATCAGACCACAAATCAATAAACATCAATCATAAGCATCAATTCATTCATTCAAGCATTACATTCAAACAATGAAGCATATCAGGTAGAGCAGTGGATGATTGTCAACTTAAATGAAAGCTTGGCTAACCATATTGATAAAAAGAATGAAATAATAACAACAACACAACAATAACAACACGGCAATAACTGCACAACAATAACAATAACAATAACAATAACAATAACAATAACACATAGCAATAACAACAATTCAATAACAACACAGCAACAACACTCACTTAAACACTCACACTCACCATTCACTCACAGTCACTCACTTAGTCATCACTCACATTCAGTCAGTCACACACTCACTCATCACTTACAACCACTCACTCAAATCACAAAACAAAAACTGAAATGGAAAATGGAGGCAAAAATGGAAAACTAAACAATTATAATAGTTATTAATGGAACAATAAAGTCACTCAATTACTTGAGTTTTTCAGCTCAAAATTTCACTGCTTAGTTGATTACCTACAGATTTTTTTATCATTAATTTTGCAAGAGATACAAGAAAGTCTTGCTAACAAACACTTAATATAGAAGCTACTGCTCTAATTTTGCAAGAGATACACTTAATAAAAATATAGCCAAACACAGTCTCATACTCAATTCATCAAAACACAAACCCAAACACTTAATATAGAAGCTACTGCTCTAATTTCTAGTACTGGAGTATAAAATTACCAAAGAAACAATTACATAAAAACAAAAGCAAAATCAAAATTACAAAAACCCCCCAAAAATCCAACATAAACTAAAAAACAAAACAGAAAACAACAATCAATAACAATAACAATAATGATAACAAATAACAAAAGAATTGATATATATAAGTTACCGAAAAGTAGTGACAGAAGGGAAATTACTAGTAGTAGCCATAACATCACAAGCTCCAATATTAAAGAACGATTGCAAAAGACGCAAAACAATATTCCTTGGAGTACCACCAACAATTTCATAGTCATTTGCAAATGAAATAATAAAAAAGTAAAAAAAAAACCCCTTAAAAATCAACCGTCCTCGCGAAATCACTAACAATTTCTCGCCTAATTCACTTGACCTTCAAAATTTGATTTTCGATCTTCAAAGAAATCAGAAGAAAAGAAATCAAATTACTACCAAACAAAGAATGAATGCTTCCTTTGTCAATTAAACACAATTAACTATCAAATTCAGAAACAGAAATCGCAATCAGATTGTAAACGAAAATCGAATACTCTGTAATAAACACAAAAACGCTAAATCGAAATTTGGAAAATTTCAACATCGACTTCAAAAATTAAAAACCCTAGAAATCAAATTAAGGAAACTTCAACATCTTAATAATCAGTAAACAACATTGTAACTTAAATAATGGATTCGAAAACAAAAATCGTAGTCGAATTATAAAAGTAAAAACGAATAGTCAGTTTCAAAAACCAAAACCCTAGAAATTGAATTTCGGAAATTTCGAAATCAACAATAAAACAAACCTATGACCTCAAATTTGTACTCGAATTCGAAAATTCAGTTTTACCTTGATTTACTTGAGGAACCCTAACTTCCTCAACAAAATTCCGGCAACTTACAGCTTTTCAGCGACGTTTAACTTCCTAAATGGGCGGTTTCCGACAATTTGGCGACAAATTTCTAGGGTTTTTTGGGGGGAAAATGAATTTGGCGACAAATCGGAAGAAAAGAAATCACCAACATAAATCATAAAAACAACATAAATCATAAATAATAACTGGAAAAACAAATTTTACCTCTCATGTGAGAATGAGAGAGATAATGGTGGAGTGAGGACGAGGATAAGAGAGCAAAGACACGAACTTTAGAGGAAAGAGGCGAGAATGAGAGAGGGAATTAGGGTTAGAGATGGAATTAGGTTTAGAGAAGGAAAGAGGCGAAAATGGGAGAGGGAATTAGGGTCAGAGAAGGAAAGAGGCGAGAATCAGAAGAAAGAAGAAAGGGAGGGGGATAAATGAGGGGGTGGTTTGATATAGGGTAGCAATATGGGCTTGGGCTTGGGGCTTGTTTTTCCTGGTTTTTTAAGTTAGGTTATTTGCTGCGGTTCAACCGCAACAAATAACTTAAAAAAAACCGTAGCAAATATTTAACCGCGTCAAATAGCTCCAATGGTTATAAAAAATAAAAATAAAAGGGCACTATTTGCTGCGTTTATCAAAAAACCGCAGCAAATCTTTCACAGCAAAATCCATTTTTTCCACTAGTGTATTAACGACCCTTCAAAACTAAATAAACTTTAAACATCGTAAAACTAAAAGTCAACAATAACAGGAAATAACTAGCAAGTCCACAAAACTAAGAAAACTACAATGCAAGCGCTCAACGCTCAATCCCAACATGATTGACTATGCCCACCTATAGTTGTAGCTTTCTCTTTATTCTAGAAAACTACTCGCCATCGAAATGGGTCATCATAGGGGTTAAGTCAAAGACTAAGCCATGCACACGAACACACACAATCAATAAAGCTGAGTACATAAATACTAGAGACTATGAAAAACATGATTAACAAGATGATAAAAGAAAAGAATGAATACACATACTTCTTACCATTGTCATCTCTGCATACCTATGCATAGACTCGACTCATATAATTTATATACTACATTTAATCTTTGGATTTTGCATCGAACGGGTTTTCTTTCCTTAACAATCGCCCTATTGGGCACCAACTTGGGAGCAACTCCAAGAAGTTATTGGCTATGTCACATATAGTGACGGACTTCCAGCGCATTCAAAATATAAAAGAGTACAACGTTTTGTACCCCGATTAGAAGTTACGGTAGACAACTATAACTCCCCCCGTTCATAATCAAGGTATTAGTTCCAAGTGTTTTGGTGCGAATCCTCTTTCAATTTACGTGATTAACTGGTTTAACAAATATTATGTCTCACACACAAACACATAGAAGCATGCATAAAATCAAGCAAACCATATTAATTATCTTAGATTTAAACTGATTCTAAAATAATTTTGGTGTGTCCTTTAATTAAACTAAACTTCCTTTACCACACATTAACTGTGAGTGACTAACTATTTGCTCATTTGCTGCTTTTAAACGTGTGAATAAAAATTCACTAACTACCTTTCTTATTGATTCAGTAACTAATCAACTTAACTGATTTACCTTCCTTCTTTATTAACTATTAGTCAATCTTTATTAATAACTTCACCATTCCACTTACTCATGATATAATTAACAATACTATTAATGTGGAACGTCAACTTGATATATAGAACATACATTCATACTTTCATGCTATCACAACTTCTCATACAAGTCAACTCAATAACCAAGCAACAACTTATGTTCACAAGCATAGCATACAACAACAACAAATCAAGCATGAACTCTACTTATATATGCGCCTTTAGTACTTACGTACCTTGTGTTATAATGGTGATCGAAACTAAATTAAATTCATGTTGACCAACCTCTACAACAACTCTAAATTAACTATTTAAATTGGAAACTTGTCCAAAACCTTCCCTATATGGTCTCTATTTAATTCCATACTTTACTTTAATTTTTCTTTTGCAAAACACTTGATTTTCGATAATTTTCCGAAAATGGCATCTTGATAAATTTTCCTAAAAACACTTTAAAACCTTTCTGAATATCATAATTTGACTTTTAAAACATTATATTTATGTCCTAAGATCATCATATAATATTTTGATGTGTTAAAAACTATTATAACTTATTATTTCACGTGCTACTATTTTTACTGTGCATGAACACGTGTTAATAAAATTTTACAACATTATTCATTAATTCAAAACTCATTAAAATCATATTTAAACTTCATAAATCAAGCACAAAAAACGTTTATAATCTCATACTATCATTATACATCTAATCTATGCTTTAAAATAATTTGTCATGCTTCAAAACATGTTCATAATATTTTTACTCTTAGTTCTCATAACTTTAAAAATTTGACAGCAATATTAATTAACTTAAAAACCCTTAAAAACAAA
Organism: Suaeda aralocaspica; assembly: GCA_016808085.1. NCBI lineage: Eukaryota > Viridiplantae > Streptophyta > Magnoliopsida > Caryophyllales > Amaranthaceae > Suaeda > Suaeda aralocaspica. The sequence goes on along the minus strand of PYUH01000018.1, from coordinate 2,296,520 downwards.
TCTAAACTTCATAAAATCATCACAAATCAATACTACAACAAGCCATGATCATAATATGAAAGTTTAGATCATTAAAAGTCATAAATCTATAAATTTCATAATTTCATAAACCCTAATTTTATAATTTCATGAACACATTTATAAACGTAAACTTTAAATCCTGAAACATGTTCATAACTTTATAAAACATAATTAAAATCATAAATCATGCTTAAACTAAATTATAAACATGAATTTATACAAGATTGAATTAAAAAGAAAAGAGGAAGGAAAGGTTTTTTTATAATAAGGTTTCGAAAATATTCCAAAATTGGGGAGGAAGAGGGGTGGTGGTGGCCGGCGGTGGGAGCCAGCAAGTGGTGCTGGCGCGCACTAGGAAGCTCGGCGACGAGCAGTTAGCGCCGGCGACGAGGGGGAGACGAGTGAAGTAATTTTTTTCTTTTTTCCGGAAATCTCGAACCTCTTTTTTTAAATCCTAACCTTCAAATTTGCATAATAAATCTGAAAACTCTGGTTTTAAGGGGTATTAATAGGCTAAAAGTAGGTTTTGGTGCAATTATATAAATACCCTTAATGCTTGAAATTACTTCAGTGCCCTTGTTTAAAAACAATTAAGGAAACCTTGAGAATTGTAAATTTAGAAACTTATTAGAATATTTAATAAAGTTCAAAATGACATAAAATATATAATTTAGAAAATTTAGAAAACATAATATAATTATTTTAAGTAACAATTAATTTATATTTTCTTTCTCTAATATATTTATTGAACGTAATTTTTCAATAAAAATACTAAAAATATACACATAAAATACGAAGTTAAATCCTTAAAATACGTGAAAATATGAGGTATTACAGTCTACCCCCCATAAAAGAAGTTTTGTCCCGAAACTTTAGGTAATTATTGTATGCAACCTGAATAGAGACTGCATTTCGATCTTTTAAAACTTTTCATTTTTATCCTAAATTGTTGTAGACTTTAGACATTTAACCGGTTATTTCCTTGACAACTTTTAGTAATCAAACATAAATTTTAGGGTAAAAAGGGGCAAAATTATATCTCACTCTACCCCCCTTAAGAATCGAGTTACGTCCCCGTAACTCTACTAACCTGAAATAACTCAGGATACTTTTCTCTCATCATATCCTCAGCTTCCCACGTTGCTTCTTCAATTTCTTGGTTAGACCACAACGCTTTCACTATTTTGACACTTTTCCTACGAGTATCCCGAACCTTACTATCAAGTATTTTGATTAGCTTCTCTTTATATGTTAAACTTTGGTCTAACTTTATTGTTTCTGGTTGCAACACATGTGACTTATCCAGCATATACTTTCTTAGTTGAGACACATGAGAAACATGGTGAACTTTACTCAACTCCATTGGTAATGCTAGCTTATAGGCAACCTTTTCAATCCTTTGCAAGATCTCATAGTGTCCAATGTATTTTGGGCTTAATTTTCCCTTCTTTCCAAACCTCATTACACCTTTCATTGGTGATACTTTTAGTAACACCTTATCACCAACTTCAAACACAAATTCTTGATGCTTTTGGTATGCATAGGATTTCTTCCTATCCTGTGCAGCCTGAATCTTTTCTTATATCACTCTTACCTTATTGGTAGTTTCTTTAATCAATGGAGGTCCTAGAATTACTGTCTCACTTATGTCACTCCAACATAAGGGACTTCTACACTTTCTTCCATACAGGGCCTTAAAACGTGCCATGCCAATACTTGCATGGTAGCTATTGTTGGATGAGAATTCGATCAAATCCAAACAATCCTCCCAATTCCCTTGAAAATCCATTATACAAGCTCTTAGCATGTCCTCTAAAGTCTGTATGGTTTTCTCTATTTGTCCATCGGTTGCTGGACGGAAAGATGTATTCATTATCAACGTTGTATCGAAGTTCTCCTAGACACTTTTCCAGAATTTCGAAAGAAACCTAGAATCCCTATCTGACACGATATCCTTTGGAACTCCATGTAGCCTCACAATATGCTTTATGTAAGCCTTTGCAACTTGTTCCATCCTCCAATTCTCCTTCATCGGTACAAACACCGCTGACTTAGTAAGCCTATCCACCACAACTCAAATGGTATCGTTTTGATTCCTTGACTTCGGAAAGCAGGTTACAAAATCCATTGATATGCAATCCAACTTATCACTCCAAACAAACTTAAAGTCTTTCATCATCAACGACGTCATCGGCTTAGCGATCCTCGAAAAGTCCTTCACAAACCTCCTGTGATACCCTACTAAACCGAAGAAACTTCGTACATCTGACACATTCTTAGGTGTAGGCCACTCTTTCACCACTTCAATCTTAGCTGGATCTACTCCAACTCCTTCGTTTGACACAAAATGTTCCAAGAATGCGAATTTCTCCAACCAAAATTCACATTTCGAGAATTTAGCATACAACTTATTCTCCCATAGTGTCATCAAAATCGTTCTCAAATGTTCTACATGCTCTTCCTTGCTCTTAGATTACACCAAAATGTCATCAATAAACACTACCACAAACTTATCCAATGACAGTTGAAAGATCATATTCATTAAATCCATGAAAATTACTAGCGCATTCATCAACCCAAAAGGCATAAGAGTGAACCCGTAATGCCCATACCTCGTACGAAAAGCCGTCTTTGGTATATCTTCATCAATAATCCTCAATTGATGGTATCCTGACCTCAAATCGATCGTTGAAAACACATTATCTGCTTTTAACTGATCAAACAAGTCATCAACCTCGGTAAATGATACTTGTTCTTGATTGTAACCTTATTCAACTCCCTATAGTCAATACACAACCTCATACTCCTGTCTCTTTTCTTAAAAATAGCACTGGCACTCCCCAAGGTGAAGCACTAGGCCTAATGTAACCCTTCCCCAGCAAATTATGTAATTGCTCCTTCAACTCACTCATTTCTACAGGTGCCATCCTATATGGTGCTTTGGAAATAGGTGTCGTTCCTGGAACTAAGTCTATGGTGCAGTCGATTTCTCGCTTCGGTGGCATTCCTGGAATCTCCTCCGGAAACACATCCAGGAAATCCCTCACTACCTCAATTTCCTCGGGCTTAGAAGACTCGACATGATCTACATCCCTCACACTACAAAAATAAATTAGGAAACCTCTATTCACATACCTATCAAACCTCATCATTGACACTACTTTGTTATGCTTTAGCCTTCCTGCCCTCCAATAACTCACCTTCTTACCCTTTATTAACTAATGAGATTTTTTGCGGCTCAGACAAAATCTTAACCTTATGCTCACTCAACCAATCCATCCCTAGGATCACTTCTTAGTCACCCAAGTCAAACTCGATTAGGTTAGCCTTATATTTCACTCCCTCTATCTCAATCTGAACATCCAAAAATCTCCTTGAACATTGTACTTCTTGTCCCGATGGTAATACTATGGACATATCTATTGTATCTACTTTTCCCAGAACAGCCATTAAATTTTCCAAAATCTTAGTGGATACAAAAGAATATGTTGCACCAGAATCAAACAAAACTTTAACAAGAAGAGAGTGAATAGAGAAAGTACCAGTTTTCACATCCTTACGAGCATCTGCTTCACTTCGTGCCATCACATTCAGCTTTCCAACATTCGAGGTCTTAGCCTAATTTCCTTCATTGCCACTTCCATCCCTATTCCCGGCTTGTGGCATTGCCTTTCCTCCCATATTTCCTTGGAAACCCTTCTGCTGACCTCCTGTTGAAATTCCCTTGAATTGAGACCCTTGTCCTTCCTTTCCCTTACCCTTAGAGAAACACTCATACTCACGGTGTCCAAGCTTGTTGCACAAATGGCAATTCACCAAGTTTCTAGCACAGTCCTTGCCTGGATGATTGTTAGGGCATTTCTTGCAAAAGTACACATGACCACCTTGATTAGCCGTCTGTACCTTGTTCCCATTTCCATTAGCCGGCTTCCCAAAGTATCCCTTATTTCCTTGAAAGTTGTTGTTGAAATGAGGCTTCTTAAATCCACCATGACTCCCTTGTTGGTTAAACTTTCCTCCACCATCCATTCTTTTCTCCCTCGTCTCACCTTCTTTCGACATCTCCTTCTTTTATTGGTCTAAGGCATACAAATGTGCAGCCCTACCAAAAAAAGCAACCAATAACTCAAAGACTTGCTCGACTAGTTGCAACTGAATGTCTATGGGCAATCCTCTCTCAAAGAGACTAGCCTTCAGCTTATCCGATGCTACAACCTCTTTACCAAACCTAGACAACTCTATAAACTTCGAGTAGTACGCAGTAACCGATATAATCCCCATCTTAGGCTCCTAAAACTCATTAGCTTTCTGCTTTTGAAGGAACACATGGTAAAACTTGTTGCAAATCTGCTCCTGAAACACAGTCCAATTAAAACCTGGAAAAGCCCTAATCACAACTTCATTATGTGACCACAAAAGATCTACTTCTCCTCTCATGTAGTAAACTGCATGGTTTACTTTGAATTCTTCTGGACACTCAACTGCACCAAATAGCTTGTTGAACTCTCTCATCCATCCCTCTAAATTAAAACAGTTTGGTTGGGTTCTTCTTGGTATGTAGGCGTCTTACCTTGAGTAATTTTCTTGAATAGTTCCCCAGCGGGGTCGCCTCCATTACCATTTCCTCTAGCGGCTAACTGTTTAGCTACAGTAGCCAATTGCCTCACTACATCATTGAGCTGATTGTTATTACGCTCAGCCATCCTATTTCTCCTTGTAGAGGGAAAAGACCTTTATATTAAACTACGCCTAACTCTAAGTTAGAACAACACAAAACTTATAACACAACATGAAAACACCTTCTCAATTAGTCTCATAAAAGAAATTTCCATTCTTTTAGAGCGAATGATTCCCTAGTTTTGATTGTTTACATAACCATTCAAGTAAAATAAAGCACATAGTAAAAAAAAATAAAAAAAAATTCCCTTGGTGTTGCTCTACTTGAGACATCATTCCAAAAAAAAATAAATAAATAAATAAACAAATAAACAAAACAAAAAAAAAATCTGACTCATTTGTTCTTTTATTCTCATAATGGTTCTTAAATTCTTAGTTTCTAAGCCACTTATTGTCAAAGAAAATAACAATCTGAAAGGTTCAACATCCTAAACATCAACCATACTAGACAACATAATTTTAAACTAAACTCATGTTCCTAACAAAGAGTTTCAAACATTAACATTATCCTGTTTGTCCCTAGACATCACATATTTCTCAGATATGAACTCAGGATATTCTTCAATATCATCTTCCACACCATCCTTCGAATCTTTCTCAACATCCTCATCCATGTTCTCTTCGGGGTCAAGTTCATTTTATTCTTCTTCAGAATCAGTCACTAAGTCCACATACACAGGAATCACTGGATCTAGATCCTCAATCTCATAACATGAACTATCCTTTGGCTCATAGCTTGGAGAACTTGAAGCAGCTTCATTTTCACTCATTGCAACTTTCTCTTGATCACTTGGGACAGGTGTGGGTGGGGACTCCTCGCCTGCATTTGACTTTAGAAACTCTTGCTCCTTCTTTTCAATATAATTCTCCAAGTGCCTCGAATCACAACCCCATTGACCCGATCCTTATACTTAGCATAATTTGGAAGTCCTCCAATAAAATGAATGTTATCAAACTTCCCCAGTAAGGTGGAAGGTTAGGAAAACAATTCACAATCAATGCAGACACATGATCGGGTTGGTCCCTCTCCTTTAAAATCGGCCCTCCAATAAAATGAATGTTATCAAACTTCCCCAGTAAGGTGGAAGGTTAGGAAAACAATTCACAATCAATGCAGACACATGATCGGGTTGGTCCCTCTCCTTTAAAATCGGCACTGCACTCATGTATGAACAATAGAAAAAAATCTTCCACACATACTAAGGTGGACTTGCATAATCCTTTTTCTCCAAAGTTCTCATCTATGTTTCCTTACTAGGCATATTATCTACCATCCTGCAACGACACTTAAAACTAATGGGTCATCCTTCCCACACAACAAAACCAAGCTAAACAGTTCCACAGCAAAAAGGTTTGATGGCTAACAAACAATTTCTTCTACACATAACTATCGACATAAGCAACATTTTCTTTACTTAAATGCATGAAGGAAAAGAAATAAAGTCTATCCTACATGCCCAAAATTCCTACCCAACCTCACCACATGTTATGAAAGCAATAACACATAATAACATACCTTAATTCCTTGCATACCAGCACATGTAAGTGATTTAAAACTTTTTATTTTTCAAAACTTTCTACTTTAAAAGTACTATTTTCAGAAAAATTTTCCATCTCCAGCAACTTTCTAAAATAAGAAATTCCTTTTTCCAAAATAAAACTTAGGGTCCCCCCAAAAAATTAAATTTATTTTATTTCAAAAACTAAGCTATGGTAACCACTTTGTCACCCAGGAATTTCTTAACTTTCTCCATACAATTTCCGGAAATATAATATAAATAAAATAGAGAATGATAATAAATATAATTCCTACTTAACTAGGAAAAACAAAAGTATTACCGCCACCGTGATAACAACTAAGGCCTTTATCAAAGTACTACAGCAGAAGTCTTTTAATTAAAAAACACATTAAAACTCGAAATAATCTCATAAGCAAACCCAAAAGAAAACCAAAATAAATCTTTATTACAACTTGGAATCTTATTAACGGCCCTTCAAAACCAAATAAACTTTAAACTTCGAAAAGTCAACAATAACAGTAAATAACTAGCAAGCCCACGAAGCTAAGAAAATTACAATGCAAGCGTTCAACACTCAATCCCAGCATGATTGACTATGCCAACCTTTTACCAGTAGCTTTCTCTTTATTCTAGACTACTACTCACCATCGAAATGGGCTGTCGTAGGATCAAGTCAAAGACAAAGACATGCACACACACACACACACACACACTCACTGTAAAGCTGAGTACATAAATACTAGAGAGTATGCAAAAAATGAATAACATGATGATAAGGACAGTCGTATACCTATCAAAAATAACCTACTACTCTAACTATGTAGACATGGAAGTAGGGATCGTATCCACAGGGAAGCAAGCAATTCTACTAATTCTAAAAAGTTACTTTGCCGTAATGGGCCTTTAAATACCGGGATTTGACTAAAAAGTGAGCTAGTACTAGGAATGAATTGATTAAGGAAAGAAATCTATAACTAAGCCTAGGACATCGGTTCACAATAGATCAACAAATGAGTTGCACACAAATGATTAACAGATTATTAATTTCCTTGAATTAAGGTTCAATAATTCTCTCGAATCTAGTCTCCTTCAAAACTCCTCTAATGGCTCTCACTCACTTAGACTCGTTTTGCCTATTGTCCCTATGATCTAATTGTGGTAATCTTACCTCTCGGTATTGATTTCAACAATATCAGACTAACAATTAAACCTGGCCAGTATTTAACTGAAAGCAATATAGATTGACAACAGGAATTCAAGAACATTAATAGCCAAACTAACAATTATGAACAAAACATCAGGAACGATCCATAGATCCCCTAGTCATAAAGAGGGAACTACTCACGCATGATTGAAAGAACGAAAACTAAATCAATAATAGAAATTAAAACTATAAAAATGATTAAACTAATTAAATTAACAATAATTATAAAACTAAATCTAAACTTGAAACTACTAAAACTAAAAGCATAAATTAAAACAAAAACTAAACATGAATAAAAGAACAAGAATTAAGATTGAATGAAACTTGAATATTATTGAATTGAATGATTGAAAAGTAGTTCACAACTTAGAGAGACAATTAGGGCTAAACTAGGTTTTATGAATGAATAAAGCGTACTTAGGATTTTGGAGTACAAAAATATAAACGAAAATCCCGTGAAAAGCCTTCTCAGAGTGGCCCACCCGGAGGGGTCCGGGCGAGCAACCTCCACCCGGGCGCGCTGCCTCGACCCGGGCGGGTAGCCCTTCTTGGCTTCGTTTCTTGATTTTTGCTTGTTCTTCCTTAATTACTTCGTTAATTCTTCATTTAATACTCCTAATCCTTAGTAAAGCTTCCCAAAATGACTTCAACTCTTCACTAACTTCTTCAAGTGCTTCAAAAGGGTCAGGAAACAACGAAAATCATCGATTCCTATAAAATTTTATAAAAAGCACAACAAACACTCGAAATAGAAAAAGTTAGTAGAAATGGCTCAAAAGAGCCATATTAGCGCTAAAAACCAATCGAGATCGGGGGTAAAATACATGTCAAATATTAACTTATCAAACTCCCCCAAGCCTAACCTTTGCTTTTCCTCAAGCAAATAACTAAACAAACAATGACTTACCCCTTTAACTTTGCAAAACAAAATCAACTCAAGAAATTTCGAGTATGTAAGTTCCTCAACCAACCCATCAAAATTCTCTGACCGCCATCCACTTAAATCAGAATCAATAAGCCAGCCATGTAAGAAATAGAAGTCGATGACTAGAATAGCTCACTTGGTGTCACTCCACACATAAAATTGAGCATAAATAATGAAGCTCACCCTTAATCCCCAACAAGAATGCAAATGCAATAAGTGTTTAGATGCAAATTTTGGGAACCCAAACCCATATCTCACACCTCATGTAAGGGTTTAAGGGTAGTCACTCAATCCTAATATGAAAGTTGACTCGAAATGCAAGTAATACTCACTAGCTTTGGCAATAGACTCACTTCACAAGAACTAAAAACATGCACATGCCGATCAAAAAGGACTTTATAAGCTTGTAACGTGGCTAGGTTGACGGGTAGGATAAAATTTGGGATAATATGGTGGTAAATGCGGACTATACGCATATAACAATCGAAGAACATAATCAACATCTCCAACATTAAACTCCAACATCAAACCAATGAAATCACATCACACCATAAAATTTTACACTTCAACTACTCCAAATATCACAAGCTTTTCCTTTTCAACATTTTTTCAATTTAGGCTCACGACTCTTAATGACATGTCAAAGACAAAATCATCAAACGTTCATAACTAGGCCAAATAAGATATATAAAATTTTAATTCTTCATTAAAATTAGCCTAGACATTGGTATGTAGAGCCTTAATGTGAGACCTATTATTAGACTTTAACAACAACCATTTCACAATTTTTCAATCCTCTAAAGCCTCCAAAAAAATGCAAAACAACAACAAAACAACTCCTTAACACCCCCAAGCCAATCTTGGGCATATATCAACTGATTAGAACAAGGCCAAATAGGGTTGTAATGTGGCTAAAATGCAAATAAAGGGTAAAAAGCTCAAAATAAGGATCAAGGGAAAATTTGTGAAGGAATGCCTAAAATCTGAAAGCTCCTAAAATAAATGAATGCCTTTTATCATTCGCGACATGTAACACACCAAAGCCAGGCTACTAGAGTCAAAAGCCAAAACATGGATCATATAAGCACCAGGAACTAAGCACACATGAAAAAAAATAAGCATAAAATAATGTATGCGGCTCAAATCCTCCTGTTAACACAGTTCAAGCATCTACTCTACACATGGCTATAATGGCAAGATTAGAAATTGTTTCAAGCTAAGTCAAGTTCAAGTCCAAGTTGGCAATTCCCTAAACTTAACTCATCACATGCCCAAATCAATCAAAAAAAATTTTAAATAAAATGCGGGGCACAGGGAAGTCACCATTCACAAAGTTTCATCAAACCATTCAATCAATTAATCAACTAAAGCTAACTACCAAAAGCAAAACAAAAATCTAAACTACGAAAGCAGCTCATTTTTTTGGTCATATGTCAACTCCTACTTCTAACAAGTAGTACAAACCATATGACTAACCTAAGAAAGTAATAAAAACTACACTAGAAAGCAATTAAAATTAAACTAAGAAAGCAATAAAGATACCTCCCCCAAGCCGGACTCAGCAATGTCCTCATGCTGAAGGAAGTAAGGGACTCCTCTCAATCAGAATCCTAGAGGAAAGTGTCAGTGTCCTCACTAGCATCATCATCATCATCATCACCATCATCATCATCACCCCCACGACCTGCTCCCCCTGCTCCACTGGTCCCCTGTCCAGGGTTAAAGCGATACCATGAAGGGTGGGGTCCAGTAGAGAGCACTACACCGGTACAGACATAGTGGTCGGAAATAGGGTACATAGCAAGACGGTGGTCCCGCTCAAAAGTATCGAACCGGTGCATGAACTGTTGCTGCTGTAACTAAAAGTTGTTGAACTGGTTCTGTAGCTGGTTCATCTGTACCTACCATGGCGTAGGGTCCATCAGGGGCTGCTGGGGTGGTTGCTGGGGTGGCTGCTGGGGCACGAGATGCGGAGACTGACTCGGCCCGCCGCGTCCCGAGGTACCTGCAGAAGAACCTACACCATGACCATCTAAAGGCATAGTATAGGATTGCTGATCAGGCAGTTATCCAGTTAGTGAAGCATTAGAGAGAATAATAGAAACTCCCCTAGATGGTACTATGTACCATCTACTACGCCCCCCGTCCCTTAACTCTAGCCAATCACATTGGCTAAGGTAAGGGGCATCCAAAGTGCGGGACCCCACAGCAGGGGTCCTACCATACTCAAAGTTGGCCTTGTAGTACCTGCCAACATATGTCAATAAGCCACCAAAAACAATATTGTTAATGGTTGGTTGGCCGAATCGATCTGTACCTGCATAAGTCTTGCATTGAGTATGTAAATGCATAGCAAACAGGTGAGGAAGATAAAGACGATAGGGAAAAGAGTGTTTTACCAAGTGCCTCCCTAGGCACTACATTTCTCAGGTATGAACCTCATGCTGTTCATACCGATTGAATATCGTCCCTGCAAGGAAACGGTGAGTGATCCTATTAGAGGGCTGGTGGATCAGGTTAGCTTTGGCATGTTACCAGTTAGTCGGGGTAAGTTAGAGCATCCATAGTAAAAAACCTGTGCATACCCATAGAATTAAACAGTTCCTCAGTTTCATTATATACTCCTAAAGCATGTAACAATTTATGGTCTAGAAAACGGGTAGGGGTAACATGCCTTAATTTTAACTTTTCAAAACATACCTTTTTCTCTTGTGAACCAAAGTAACTTCCCGTAGGTAGAATCTCTCCCGAATCCTTGTTGTTCATTCCTTGAGCTAGTTCCAACCCGTTGCCTCTTTGTTGCCACCCGGGCAGGCTGTTCTTCGTGCGATTTTTCGCCCTTTTTCGCCTTTTCACCTCAATTACACCTATAATCACACTCAAAACACTTGGAAAAATTTGTTAGTACCTCACTCTCCTCACCAAAACTAAGAATAGAGCTAGAGTCCCTACTAAACTATGAAAATAAAGAAAGAAAAAGCTACTAAAAACTAAACTAACTACAGGTGGCCTACCGCAAAGCGCTTGTTTAAGGTCATTAGCTTGACCATGTTACCTCATAGCTCATAGGGGGTGTGGGTTTCGGAAACTGATTTCCTCAATCAGGCCAACAACATCACCTTCATAGTAGTGCTTGAGGCGGTGTCAATTAACCTTAAATCGCTCCCCTTTATCGTTCTGAACCTCCACAAAGGTGACTTGCTCACTGTGGTGACAATGAAAGGACCGCTCCACCTAGACCTCAGCTTTCCAGGAAAAAGCTTCAATCTAGAGTTGAATAACAAGACCTTATCACCTGCTACAAACTCCTTTCTTATGATTCGCTTATCATTTCATTTCTTAGTCTTCTCCTTGTAGATCTTGGCACTATCATAGGCTCCCAATCGAAACTCATCTAGCTCATTTAATTGAAGTAACCGCTTCTCACCCGCAAGCTTGGCATCCATGTTGAGCTCTTTACTGCCAAGTAGGCCTTGTACTCTAACTCAACCCATAGATGGAACGCTTTCCCGTACACTAATCAATATGGAGATGCACCGATAGGTGTCTTGAAGGCCGTTCTATATGCCCATAATGCATTATGCAGCTTACTACTCCAATCTTTCCTTTTCTTCGCAACCGTTTTCTCCAAGATAGCTTTGATTTCTCGATTCGAGACTTCCACTTGACCATTGGTTTGTGGATGGTACGCCAATCCTGTTCTGTGGTAGACACCGTACTTCTCCAACAGCTTATCTAACCTCTTCTCATGGAAATGCGTTCCCCCATCACTGATGATAGCTCTAGGGACTCCGAACCCAGGGAAAATAACCTGCTTAAATAATCTCAACACAGTGTTAGAATCACAATGGGAGGTAGCAAGAGCTTCCACCCATTTGAAAACATAATCCGCAGCAACTAATATGTAATGATTGCCGAAGGTAAGGGACCCATGCAATCAATACCCCAAACATAAAATATTTCAACTTCTAAGATACCTGTTTAAGGCATTTCATTCCTTTTGGAGATGTTAAATGTTCTTTGGCACGAATCACAAGACATGACAAAATCTCTAGCATCCTTCAGTAAGGTAGGCCAATAAAAACCGAACTGCAATACCTTAAACACTGTCTTTGAAGGGCCTTCATGTCCTCCATAAGGTGATGAGTGGCAATGGCACAGGATTCCATAAAACTCCCAATCAGGAACACATCGTCTGTATAATCCATCAGCACATTCCCGAAATAAATTCGGGTCATCCCAAAAATACCGTTTGACATCGTGAAGGAACCGCCTCCTCTGCTGTGATGAGAGATTAATAGGCAAAACACCACCTACAATATAATTAGCACAGTCAGCAAACCATGGTGATTTAACTACAACAGAAAGTAATTGATCATCAGGGAAAGAATCATCAATGGGAACTAGTTCTACATCTTCGAATCGAATCCTAGAGAGATGATCAGCTACTACATTCTCTGCTCCCTTCTTATCATGAATCTCAAGGTCAAACTCCTGCAGCAATAAAATCCATCTGATCAACCATGGCTTAGCTTCCTTCTTGCCTAGGAGGAACTTTAAAGCAACATGGTCAGTGTGAACAATCACTTTAGAGCCCTGTAAGTATGATCTGAACTTGTCAAGTGCATAAACAACTACTAGTAGCTCCTTTTCAGTGGTGGCATTGTTAACCTGAGCTGGGTCAAGTGTCTTGCTAGCATAGTAAATTGCATGGAGAACCTTGTCCTTCTTTTGACCCAAAACTGCTCCAACTGCATAGTCACTGGCATCACACATGATCTCGAACGGGAGGTCCCAATCAGAAGATTGGATGATGGGTGCAGAAATAAGTGCCTGTTTAATCCTGTTAAAAAACTCTACACACTGATCAGTAAAATCAAAATTTGCATCCTTCAACAGAAATTGGGTTAGTGGTTTCACAATTTTAGAAAAATCCTCAATGAACCTGCGATAGAAACCTGTATGACTCAAAAAGCTTCTTACCCCTTTGACATTCACAGGAGGGGGAAGTTGCTCTATTAACTGAATCTTTGCTTTATCAACCTCAATACCTCGCTTGGAGATTAAATGTCCAAGAACAACACCTTCAGTGACCACAAAATGGCACTTTTCCCAATTCAGCACTAAGTTTACCTCTTCACATCTCATAAGAACTTTGGTTAGATTTTCTAAACACACATCAAATAAAGTTCCATAGACACTAAAATCATCCATAAAACTTCCATAATTGAATCAATGTAATCAGAAAATATACTCATCATACCACGTTGAAAGGTAGCAGGGGCATTACATAAACCAAAGGGCATTCTACGATATGCAAAAGTACCATAAGGACATGTAAAAGTAGTCTTTTCTCTATCATCTAAGTGGATAGGGATTTGGAAGAATCCCGAATAACCATCTAAATAGCAAAAATACTTATACCTAGCTAGTCTTTCTAACATTTTATCAATGAAGGAGAGGGGAAAGTGATCCTCAGTTTCCTGTAATCGATACACATACGCCAACCTGTGACAACTCTAGTGGGAATTAATTCATTTTTATCATTTCGCACAACAGTGGTCCCACATTTCTTAGGTACTACCTGAACTGGACTGACCCATCTAGAATCAGGAACAGGATAAATAATACCTGCATCAAGCAATTTAATAACCTCTTTCTTAACAACTTCCTGCATGTTAGGATTCAAACGACGCTGACTTTGTATGCATGGTTTATGACCATTCTCTAAGTGAATACGATGCCTGCTAAAATTAGGGCTAATACCAGTTAAGTCATCAATAGTGTAACCAATAGCCTTTTTATGACATTTAAACACTAATAACAATTTTTCAAGTTGACTATCGGTAATTGAAGCACTGACAATAACAGGATATAGCTCTTTTTCATCTAGAAATGCATATTTCAAATTAGAGGGAAGAAGTTTCATCTCAGGTTGTGTTACCTCCTTTAGTGAACAAGCATCCTGGGGAAACTGAAGGAAATGACAGTTGCTTCTTGAATCGATATCTATTCCTGAAAGGGCTTGAATCAATTCACCCGATTCCTTATTGCCTTCACCTGAAATCACATCCAAACACAAAATGGCCTCCAGAAGATCCTTTTGAAGGGATCGAGGATAGTCATCACAAACAATCTCTTGAATTATATCAATTCTATAACATGATTCCTCTAACATGGGACTCTTTAATGCACTATCAAGGTTAAAAGTAACATTGTCATCACCTATAGAAAGTGTTAAACTACCATTCTTTACATCAATGACAGCACCTACAGTATTCAAGAATGGTCTACCTAAAATAATAGGGATGTGTGCATCCTCCTCCATATCCAACACTACAAAATCAACGAGAATAAAAAACTTCCCAACTCTTACCGGGACGTCCTCCAAAATACCTTTTGGGTATTTAACAGTCCTGTCCGCCATGTGCAAGGTAATGTTAGTAAACTTTACAGCACCCATATCTAATTTCTTACAGATAGACAACGACATAACACTAACAGGGGGCCCCTAAATCACATAAATCCTTATCAATAAAAAGTGGGCCAATGTTACACAGTATTAAAAAACTGCCGGGATCCTTGAGTTTAGGTGGACCCTTATTCTGCAAAATAGCACTACATTCCTCAGTTAACGCAACAGTTCTACTGAACTCAATTCCCGCTTCCTGCTCAATATGTCTTTTAAAAACTCATTATATGTAGGTACCTGTGTAATCAAGTCAGTAAATGACACAGTAACTGAACAGGCTGTCGCACACCTATCAAAAGTAAACCAAACGACACTAACTAATGTAGCTAGGGTAGTAAGGATCGAATCCTCAGGGAAGCAGTTAAACTCTATTAGTTCTAAAAAGCTTAAACTGTGTAAAGAGCCTTGGTCGAGAAGTATTGACTAGCTAACTGACTATTGACTAATTACTAACTAATTACTGGAAATGACGAAGAATTAAACCAATAAACTAAGCCTAGGGTCATTCGGGTCACCAAGAACAACTAATGGATTCAC
>PYUH01000018.1:2189644-2273116 GCA_016808085.1 Suaeda aralocaspica | reverse complement strand
TGACCTCAGAAGTTTATTTTGCTTCCTTTTCTTCTTATTTCTTCATAAGTTCTTTAAGGCTTGTTTTACACTTCTTGACACGCATTTCCATGCATCTTCATTCTTATCCCGTCTAAGCTTTCCGGCTTCGTTCTGAGCCTCGGTTTTCGTGCCTGAAATTACAAAACATACCAAAACCGAGCATAACAACCGTGGATGATAAAAATCAACTAAAATGCTCTAAAATTGCCGGAAATTAATCAAACTTGACGAGACACTTCAAATTAGCTAAAGAACATCGAATGAGCTAAAATAAAGCCAGATTAACAACTTCTAGGCATAAAATTGACTCGAAGCAAGGGGAAAAACACTATGAAAACCACACATATCAGTAACCTGCAAATTTTTGACAATATCGAGAAACTTACGGAAAGGATTATCATTCTTACATCGGTCTACCCTATGCAGGAAGGGTAGTGGCACCTTGGGAGGTGTCAATGCATCAACTGACTTGTCAGCTACCGGCACCGTCTTCTCTGGGGCATCTTTCTCCTTAGAAGGTGTAGGCTCTGCAATCTCCTCAATCACCACATTGCTGGTCTTGCCAGTCTGCACTCCTGTCTATGAATCAGCATCATCAGTGGGCATCTTAGGACCTTCATAGTGGGTCCCTCTTCCGGTAGTAATGGAGTTGCAGTTCTCTCTCTAAGATGGTGGATTCGGTTGAGGAGGTAGTTGACCGTGCTGCCTCTGAGCTGTAGACTATGCAATTTGAGCTAGCTGGGTTTCTAGTTGCTTATTGTGAACCTGCATTGCCTCCATGTGCTTCTGCATCTGCAACAACATATTCTTCAGCTCCAAAATTTCACCTCTAGGTTGAACTGGCAATGGTGGTACTGGAAATGTTGTTCTGCTGAAATCTGGTGGGTGTGGTGGTACATATCTCTGCATTTGCTTGTGAACCTACAGAGGTGGTATAGTTTGCTGAGGATTTTGCATATTGTTGATGTTCTTGTAGAAGTATGGATGATCCTTCCACCCTAGATTGTATGTGTTGGAGAATGGGTTGTTCTTGTAGGTTTAGAAGGCACACACTTGCTCTACTGAACTGGCACATGACTGGGAACTATGACCGAATGAACCACTTGAATCACAGAAAGGCTCATTGCATCCCGAAAGTGCAGCCATTGCAGCTACAGGTGATGGTGGAGGAGCTGCAGTACCAATCTTATCGAGCTTCTGGCTTATCGCATTGATCTTTGAAGCTAAACTCTCATATTTATCATCAACCACATGCTTTCCACCTTTCTTCGAACGTCCCCTGGGATTGCCAAACTTTGAGTTATGAACAGAAATTTCTTCGATCAAATCATATGCAGCATTAACCTCTTGGTTCATGAATCGACCACTAGCAACTGAATCTAATAATGTTCGACTCTCATTCCCTAAACCGTTATAAAATGATTGGACCAGGAACCACTTCTCAAGACCATGATGTGGGCACAATCTCAATAAATCCTTGAATCTCTCCCATGCTTCATATAGTGTTTCATCTGACTCCTGGTTGAAATTTGTGATCTTACTCCGGAGGGTTGCAGTTCGCTCTAGAGGGTAATACTTCCTTTGAAATGCTAGAGCTAACTCTTCCCAATTGTTGATATTATCCATATTGAGATTGTTCAACCAAGTACGGGCCTTGTCTTTCAATGAGAACGGGAACATCATTCTTCAATTCTACTGTAGTTCTGAGAGACACCAACTTGCTTAATCGTACCACAATATTGCAGGAAGTTATTCAAATGTAACATTGGATCCTCCATCAATGTTACTGCAAACTGATTCATTTCCACCATATTCACTAGAGCTGGCTTCAGTTCAAAATTTAGAGCCTCAGTATCAGGGAACCGATAACCACCTCCAACTATTGCAGAACTGGGCTGGGAATAATCCTTTATCGATCGTGGTTGCGGCACCAGCGGTGGTGGCGGTGGTTATGCATCATTATTTGGTGTGTTATTCTCGTTAATATGTGACTCTGCCATTTCTTCCCTATCAGAATTCTCAGAAATGCTCAAATCAGAAAAGAGTTGTGACACTTCCGATAGTATCCTTTCAGAAAGAACGACTCTCCGCAACCTCCACTTCCTTCTATGGCTCCGCTTATGTAATGAACGTTTTGGTTCCGGATCAATCCAAACTGGCATGCAAAACCTATTACCTGCACACGAATCAAAACTATAGATATCTGTAAAAACTTTCCCAACGAACAATGGGTTCCTTGAGACAAAATAAAAAAAAAAAAAACAAAAATAGGACAAAATATCCCGACTAGTAGAAATTAAACTATTGCCTCCCTAGCAACGGCGCCAAAATTTTATAAGGACAGTCATATACCTATCAAAAATAACCTACTACTATAACTATGTACACAGGGAAGTAGGGATCGTATCCACAGGGAAGCAACCAATTCTACTAATTCTAAAAAGTTACTTTGCCGTAATGGGCCTTTGAATATTGGGATTTAATTAAAAAGTTACCCTAGGACATCGGTTCACCATACATCAACAAATGAGTTGCACACAAATGATTAACAGATTATTAATTTCCTTGAATTAAGGTTCACTAATTCTCTCGAATCTAGTCTCCTTCAAAACTCCTCTAATGGCTCTTACTCACTTAGACTCGTTTTGCCTATTGTCCCTATGATCTAATTGTGGTAATCTTACCTCTCGGTATCGATTTCAACAACATCAGACTAACAATTAAACCTGGCCAGTATTTTACTTAAAACAATATAAATTGACAATAGGAATTCAAGAACATTAATAGCCAAACTAACAATTATGAACAAAACATCAGGAACGACCCATAGATCCCCTAGTCCTATAAAGGGAACTACTCACACATGATTGAAAGAACGAAAACTAAATCAATAATAGAAATTAAAACAATCAACATGATTAAACTAATTAAATTAACAATAATTATAAAACTAAATCTAAACATGAAACTACTAAAACTAAAAGCATAAATTAAAAAAAGAACTAAACATGAATAAAAGAACAAGAATGAAGATTCAATGAAACCTGAATATTATTGAATTGAATGATTGAAAAGTAGTTCACAACTTAGAGAGAAAATTAGGGCTAGACTAGGTAATATGAATGAATAAAGCGTAATTAGGATTTCGGAGTACAAAATATTAAATACTAAGGCCTAACAGACGAAAATCCTGTGAAAAAGCCTTCTCGGAGCGGCCCGCCCGTAGGGGTCCGGGCGAGCAACCCCCACCCAGGCACTCTGCCTCGACCCGGGCGGGTAGCTCTTCTTGGCTTCGTTTCTTGATTTTTTCTCGTTCTTCCTTAATTACATCGTTAATTCTTCATTTAATACTCCTAATCCTTAGTAAAGCTTCCCCAAATGACTTCAACTCTTCACTAACTTCTTCAAGTGCTTCAAAAGGCTCGGGAAAACGATAAATCATCAATTCCTGTAAAAACTTATAAAAAGCACAACAAACACTCGAAATAGCAAAAGTTAGTAGAAATGGCTCAAAAGAGCCGAATTAGAGCTAAAAATCAATCGGGATCAGGGGTAAAGCACATGTCAAATATTAACTTATCACATGATGATAAAAGAAAAGAATGAACACACATACTTCTTACCATTGTCATCTTTGCATGCTTGTGCATAGACTCGAATCATATAATTTATTTACTACATTTAATCTTTGGATTTAACATCGAACGGGTTTCCTTTCCTTAGCATTCACCCTATTGGGCAGCAACTTAGGAGCAACTTCAATGAGGTATTGCCTATGTCACATATAGTGATGGAATTCGAACGCATTTAAAATATAATAGAGTAAAACGTCTTGTACCCCGGTTAGAAGTTACAATAAACACCCATAACTCCCCCCCCCCATTGTTCATACTCAAGGTATATACGTTCCAAGAGTTTTGGTGCGAATCCTCTTTTACTTTACCTGATTAACCGGTTTAACAAATATTATGACTCACACACAAACACATAGAAGCATGCATAGATTCAAGCAAAACATATTAATTATCTTGGATTTAAAGTGATTCTAAAATAATTTTGGTGTGTCCTTTAATTAAACTAAACTTGTTTTACCACATATTGACTGTGAGTGGCTAACTATTTGCTCCTTTTAAACCTGTGAATAAAAATTCACTAACTATCTTTCTTGTTGATTAATTAACTAATCAACTTAACTTATTTACCTTCCTTCTTTATTGACTTTCAGTCAAACTTTATTAATAACTTTACCATTCTAATTACTCATGTTATAATTAACAATACTATCAATGTGGAATGTCAACTTGATATATAAAACATACTTTCATGCTATCACATCTTCTCATACAAGTCAACTCAATAACCAAGCAACAACTTATGTTCACAAGCATAGCATACAAGATCAACAAATCAAGCATGAACTCTACTTATATATTCGCGTTTAGTACTTACGTACCTTGTGTTATAATGGTGATCCGCCACAACTTCTAAAAGTCTCCTAACTCAAATTCTCCAACATAGAGAAAATCGAAACTAAATTAAAACCATGTTGACTAACCTCTACAACAACTCTAAACTAACTATTTATATTGAAAACTTGTCCAAACCCTTCCCTATATGGTCTCTATTCAATTCCATACTTTACTTTAATTTTCCTTTCGCAAAACACTTGATTTTCGATAATTTTCATATAATAACAGTTTTATAAAATTTTGTAAAAACACTTTAAAACCCTTCTAAATATCATAATTTGATCCTAAAATATTGTATTCATGTCCTAAGATCATCATATAATATTTTGATGTGTTAAAAACTATTATAACTTATTATTTCACGTGATACTATTTTTATTGTGCATATAGTAATAAAAATTTACAGCATTGTTTTTTGATTTAAAACTCATTAAAATCTTATTAAAACTTCATAAATCAAGCACAAAACACTTTTATAATCCCATACTATCATTATACATCTAATCTATACTTTGAAACAACTTTTCATGCTTCAAAACATGTTTATAATATTATTACTCTTAGTTTTCATAACTGTAGAAATTTGACAGCAATATTAATTAACTTTAAAACCCTTAAAAACAATCTATACTTCATAAAATTATCACAAATTAATACTACAACAATCTAAGATCATAATATGAAAGTTTAGATCATTAAAAATCATAAATCTATAACTTTCATAATTTCATAAACCCTAATTTTATAATTTCATGAACAACTTTATAAACATAAACTTTAAATCCTAAAACATGATCATAACTTTATAAAATATGATTAAAAACATAAAACATGCATAAACTAAATTATAAACATGAATTTATACAAGATTGAATTAAAAAAAAAAGAGTAAGAAAAGGTTTTTTTAATAATAGGGTTTCGAAAATATACCAAAATTGGGGAGGAAGAGGGGTGGTGGTGGCCGGCGGTGGGAACCGGCTAGTGGTGGGGGCGCGCGGGAGGAAGCCCGGCGACGAGCAGGTGGCGCCGACGATGAGGGGGAGATGAGCGAAGTTTTTTTTTCTTTTTTCGGAAATTTCGAACTTTTTTTTCTCTATGTTTTTTTTTTTTTTTGAAATCCTAACTCTTAAATCAACGACTATATATTAAAAAGCAAGGGGAAATTTCAATCCGCCACGTGGCACCGCCTTAGCTTGGAAATTAATTTTCAATGGTAAAAAATGTGTTTAATGAGAATCAAACTCATGAACTTTGACATGTGAGATACATTATTTACCAATTAAGCTATATGTCATTGTTGTTAATTTCTCCACAACAAAACTATTATAACATGTATATCATAAAAAGCAATAACTCACTAAAATTAAAAATTCCTTTTATACGTTGATAAATAAAACATGTGAAAAATGGATAATAATGAATATATTTTTTTATGATAATTTAATGTTCACTTTATCTCTTTGTAAATATCACAATTGATCTTTTATTTGGACCCATTAAGTTTCTCTTGAAATTATGTGTCCAACAGTTCAAATGTAAAATCTATATTCATTTCTTTTTTAATAAATATATTAAACTCACGTTATATTCGCAATTATTTGAAACTTTTATATCGCAATTATAAAATATTTCATGTTTATCTACTGTAAATATCTTATAATAATACTCCTATTTGTTCACTTAACATTTTAGTTTGTTACAAAATTCAATTAAATTAAATTAATATATAATTACAATATTTTATATTTTGATGAAAAAGGAAAAACACATGAAAGAAATCTTAAAATGAAATTGGGTTTTTCTATATTGTGCCCATGGGGTATTGAGTTTTCTACGTTGTGCCCTCCCAAATTGAAACTTCCACATAGTGCCCCTATGGTTCACTAAGTGACTAAGCCATGACCTTGTTGTTGAAAATGTTACAATTTTAATTTCAATTTTGTGGCTCATGCGCCTTTGCTCATGACTCATACTCTTTCATTTTTCCTTGCAATTAAAGAGCATTATGACTCTTACAAAAATTAATTTACGAGCATTTAATATTTGTTTACATACAAGGTCATGGCATAGTAACTAATTAGGGCACAACGTAGAAAACTCAACACCTCAAGTGCACAATATGAAACCCAATGAAATGTTATCAAATGATTCGGGGCAACGCCCGGGAAACAAAACTAGTTTGCAAAATAAATCTGAAACTTCTGGTTTTAAGGGGTATTTATAGGCCCAAAGTAGGTTTTGGTGCAATTACATAAATACCCTTAATGCTTGGAATTAATTTTGTACCCTTGTTTAAAAATATTTAAAGAAACCTTGAAAATTATAATTTAGAAACTTGTTAGAATATTTAATAAAGTTCAAAATGACATAAAATATAATTTATAAACTTTAGAAAACATAAAATAATTATTTTAAGTAACAATTAATTTAAATTTTCTTTCTTTAAAATATTTACTGAACTTCATTTTTCAATAAAATACTAAAAATGTACACATAAAATACGAAGTTAAATCCTTAAAATACGTGAAAATATGTGGGGTTACATTTTGAGTTGCGGTTTGTTTAATTTCTTTGTTTAGTTTTGATTGTGTCGTTTTGATTGTTATTTTTGGTTTTTTGTTTCGGCTTTGTTTTTAGTTTGGTTTTTTTTCCTCTATTTTTTTAGCTTATTTTAAGATTTGAAAATAGTTTTCGTTTGGATATATGGTTTGGATGGTAGTTGTGTCTTTTGGTGGTTTTTATTTGAAACTATGGTTTGGGTTTGTTTGGTCTAGTTAGTGGGGCTTGTTATGGGGTTTGGGGTTGTTTGGTCTGGTTAGTGAGTGAGTCTAGTTCTTGCGTTGGGTTACGTTGGTTCTGGGATTTGGTTTGTAAGTGAGTGTACTTAATGAGTGGACGTCTGACTGAGTGATTGTGTGTGTGTGTGTGTGTGTGTGTGTGTGTGTGTGAAGGAGTGAGTGAGTGATTATGTGTGTGATTGAGAGTGAGAGTGAGAGTTTGTGTGTGACTGTGTGTGTATGAGTAAGATTGAGTGAGAATTTGTATGATCGTGTGAGTGTGTTTAGAGCGTGAGTGAGAGTTTGTGTGATAGTGCGAGTGTGAGTGTGAGCGAGTTTGTGTGTGACCCTTTAAGTGTGTCTAGAGTGTGAGTGAGAGTTTGTGTGATTGTGATTGTGTGTGAATGTGTGAGTATGAGTGATAGTTTGTGTGATTGTGAGTGTGTGTCACTGTGTGAGTGTAAGTGAGTGAGCGAATAAGAGTGAGTATGAGTTTGTATGTTTAATAGTTTGAGTGAGTGTGTGTAAGTGTGTTAGGGAATAAATGAGAGTGATTGTGAGTTTATGTGAGTCTGAGTGAGCGTAAATGTGAGCGTTTGTGACTGTATGAGTATGAGTGAGTGGGTGAGTGAGTGACATTGAGTGTGAATTTATCTAAGAAACAATTTGTGTGAGTGTGTGAATGAGTGAGTGTGTTAGGGAATGAATGAGAGTGAGTGTGAGTTTGAGTGAGTGTGACTATGTGAGTGAGTGTCAGTGGGTTTGTGTGTGAGTGTGACTGTGTGAGTAAGAGTGTATGAGTGAGTGAGCGAGTGTCCCTCATTTTCTGGTTATGCCTTTGTATTTGGTTCTTTTTGTTCATAATGTTGTTGTTTGCAATGGTATATTTTCAAGTGTTTGGTATTGTTATAAGTTGTTAATGTAGTTTTTAGTGATTAATGGATTTACGTTGGCTTTCTAATTATGTTGTGCGTCATTTTGGATGCTGTTGTGTTTTTCTTATTTTTTGTTTTGTGTAAAGTTTTAGCTCATCGTGATACAGCTTTTTAGAGACCAAATTTAGCTCACTAATGTCTTCGTGTGCCATTTTATATCCACTAGTGATTTGATCATTATAATGGTTGAGGTACTCATTAGATTTTTAGAACTATACAAGTTATTTAGGATACTGCCTTTTATACAAAATGGTTGCTTCACGGTTTTCTTTCCTTCTCATTTGAGTCTTTTTTGGTTCAGTTTTCGTTTGTTGGTTCACTGGTTCACTGTTGCCGCTTTGCTCTATTCAAATTCCTTGTTGTTGTTGCGTTGTTATTATGTCTCTGTAGCTTCTTGTATTGGTGTTGTATGATCGTTTTGATCGATGTAGCACCATGTATAATAAGTGAGTAAATAATTAAGTATATGATTAAGTTTATATGAATTACTGAGTTATAGATTGCATGAATGAATGAGTTTATTTCATTTTGTTTTTCTTGTTAATTATTTCTTTCTTTTAATTTTCCATGTGTAATGTGGTGATGATTTGTCACTACAGAGTTGTTGCAACGTATGTTGCTGTTGTTTCTCAGTCTTTGCAGATCCTATTCTGCTTGTGCTGCTACTGCTGCCATTACCATTGCTTTGACGTTGTTGTTCTGCATGTGTTGGTGTTGCTTTTCTTCTATTTATGCTCATGCTTTTAGAAGTGTTTTTTTTTTGTAATACAAGTGTAATTTAGATGAAAAACAATGTTTATTATATAAGTGTAACATTTGAACTTTCATTTTAGCTTTAAAATACAAAAAAAAATTATTAATTAATTAATTAATTAATTTGGGTACTTATTTGCTGCGGTTTTCCTAACAACCGCAGCAAATAAGTCTTTATTTGCTGCGGTTCAACCGGGGGCAAATAAGTTGTAGAATTTTTGCTGCTACGCCAACTGCTGCAGTTAAAAACCGCAGCAAATATTTAGGTTTTACCCGCAGCAAAAAGCCTTTTTTTGTACTAGTGAATTGCGATACCCCCACAAGGCAAAAGGCAATTGAGAGGCAAATCCTTGTAAGTTTCTGTCATCTTGGAGATATTCGTCTTGATATTCTAATTAGCTACATATATGGCACCATTAATCTGTGGTCGATAAGTTGAAGACCTGTGATGCTGAATTTTGTTATTGGTCAGTACAATCTCACACTCAGCTTAGAAATGGGAAACATGGTCACTGATTATCTCATGTGGGACCTCGTAACGACAAATGATGTTGGTTTTGATGAATTGAGCGACTTGCTTAGCTTGGAGATTCTTAAACGAAGCTGCTTCAACCCATTGGGTGAAATAATCGATGGCTACTAGTATGAATTCATCTTCTCCATGTCCAAGTGGTGTGACTTTACCTATGATGTCGATTCCCCAAGCTGAGAATGGCCAAGGGGAAACGAGACTATGAAGTAGCAATGAAGGGATATGTTGAGCATTTGAATACCTTTGGTAGGTATCACAATGTCTCAAGTACCTATGACAACCTTCTTCCATTGTTGTCCAGTAATAGCATAAACTAACTATTTTCATGGCTAACATTCGACCATTCACATGAGGTCCGCACTCTCCGACGTGGACTTGATCCTTGATTAAGTGAGTCTCACCTTGAGATGTAAAACGAAGATGTAATCCGTTATAATGTCTCTTGTATAATTCCCCAACTTGTATGATGATTTGTGAGGATAAGAGTCTCAAGGCTCGTTGTTCTTTTTTTGAGGTGTTGGGAGGATATTGCTGGTGCAGCAAGTAGTTCTTGGTGTTGGTGTACCATTGCAATACCCCACATTTTCACGTATTTTAAGGAAGTATTTTTGTATTTTATTCGTATAATTTTAATATTTTTATTGAAAAATTATATTGAATAAGAATATTAAATAAAAATAACAAAAAAATAATAATACAAAATAAGCTTTAATTAAAAATAATTATTTGTGTTTATAATTAATATTTTATGTTTTATAAAATATTTTAAAAGGCTTCTAAAAATAGATTTTCAAGAGTTTTCTAATTTATTTTGAGGCAAGGGCCTAAAGGTAATTTCCACTTTTTAGGATAAGTATGGGTTTTTCCAAATCCTACTTTGGGGTCTATAAATACCCTTTAAAACCCAAATTTTCAGATTTCATCCCTCATAATTGTCATTAGGATATTCCAAAATCTAGAGAGAGAAAGATAGGGAAAAAAAAGAAGAGCAAATTTCCGAAAAAAAATTCTTGCTCTCGGTTTTCACGGAAAAAAAAGTGAGCTCGTGCCTCGGGATTCGTGTCCTCGTGCCACCGCCGAAGCCTCGCCGGCCACCTCGCACTTCCCCCTTGATTTCGGTATTTTTCTGACTTAAAAAAAATTCTTCTTTTTTCTTTTTGATTCAATTTTGCAAATTCATGTTCATATTTATGTTTAATCATGATTTTATAAGTTTCAATCATGTTTTATGAAGATGGTTTGTTTTAAAGCATGAATTGAATTGTTGTTCATGAAATTTTAGATGAGGGTTTATAAAGTATGAAAGTTTTGATTTTTATGAGTTTATATGATTTAAACTTCAATATTATGATCATGAAGTGTTATTGTGTGAATTTATGATGATTTTATGAACTTTAGATTGATTTTTAAAGGCTTTAAATATAAAATAAATTGCTGTCCAAATTTTGTAACCATGAAATTCAATAGAATAAATATTATGAATATGTTTTGGCTTATGAAAAATTATTCTAAAGCATAGATTGATTTCATAATGATGTTAGTTGATTGTAAAAGAGTTTACCATGAATTTATGATGTTTTTATGAGTTTTTCATGACTTTAAAGTTAATTAATAAATCTGAAATTTTTATAAAAACAAGTTAAAATACGTACGTTTTAAGTGTTCATATTGTGCTAGTATGATCACATATTAATTCTATGATGTTACACATGATTTTAGTATGTTTCATGAAGTTTAAAAGTGATTTTAAACATTTTTAACATGCTGTCCAGATTCTATAAAGTGAATATTTAGGCTTTTAAAGTATGTAATTACCATGAATTGATCATATAAATTAAGTAATACATTGTATGATTGATTTATGTTGTTTTTGAAGTTTTTCAAGGAGTTTTGGTAATTTTAAATTGATGTCCACTTTTCTAAAGTGACATAAAATTTATATTAAGGTTTTATAAGGCATAAATAAGTCCCGAAAACCAAGTAACCTTACAATAGAAAAACTAAAGTGTAGTATGGAATTGAATAGAGACCATATAAGGAATGTTTTGGACAAGTTACCAATATAGAGGTTAGTTTAGAGTTGTTGTAGAACTTAGTCAACAAAGTTTCAATTTAGTTTCGGTTTTCTTTATGTAGGAGACTTTGAGTTAGTCAACTATTAGAAGTTGTGGCGGAGCACCACTATTTTACAAGGTACGTAAGTACTAAAGACAAACATAAGAATTAGAATTCATTCTTGGATGGTTTCTTTATGTTATGAAATATTGTTATGCTTGTTTGAATCATGAGTTTATGTGCATGACAAGTTTTATTATAAGCATGATTTCATATTATGTTGACATTCCATGTTAAATAGCAATATAAATTTTATAAGAATGAATTGGAATGTTATGATCAGTTAATTTGGCCAAAAAGTTATTAATAAAGGAAGTTATTTTTAAATTAGTTAATTACCTAATCAACAAGAAAGGTAGTTGTGAATTTTATTCACATGATTAAAAGGAGTTATGAGCAAATATTTTATACATGTTGCATTGCCACTCACAGTTTAATGTGTGGTCAAGGAGAAAGTAAATACTTAGCCACTCACAGTTAATGTGTGGTAAAGGAAGTTCAGTTTAATTAATGGACACACATGAGATTAGTTTTAAATCAAATTGAAGATAATTAATATGGCTTGCTTGATTTGATGCATACTCCTATGTGATGTTGTATGTGAGTCATCACATTGTTAAACCGGCTAATTACGTAAAGTGTAAGAGGATTCGCATCAAAACTCTTGGAACGTATATACCTTGAGTATGAACAGTGAGGGGAGTCGTATGGAACACTGATCTATGACTTCTAATTGGAGTACAAGACGTACTCTTTTATATTTATAATGCGTTGGAATTCCGTCACTTTATGTGACATAGTAATACCTTCTTGGAGTTGCTCCCAAGTTGGTGCCCATTAGGGCGATTTTTAAGGAAAGGAAACCCGTTCGATGCAGAATCCACAAGTTTAAATATAATAATTGAATTGTTGAGTCTATGCACAGGTGAAAGGTTGTCAAAGGTAAGTTGTGTGTGTTTTATTTCATATTGTTTTGTTGCATAGTCTTTAGTACTTATGTACTCAGCTTTGCTGA
Organism: Suaeda aralocaspica; assembly: GCA_016808085.1. NCBI lineage: Eukaryota > Viridiplantae > Streptophyta > Magnoliopsida > Caryophyllales > Amaranthaceae > Suaeda > Suaeda aralocaspica. The sequence continues at coordinate 2,260,499 of PYUH01000018.1, read as the reverse complement.
CTGTTTGTTTTGTGTGCATGGCCTTGTTTTGGACTTGGCCCTACAATGATCCACTTGTTGGTGAGTACTTGTCTAGAATAAGAAAAGCTACAGGTACAGGTGGGCATAAGTCATTTCATGCTGGGTTGGAGTGAGAGTGATTGTTGTGTTTTATAGTTTGTTATATATATTGCCTATGAATGACTAACTTTTATTTAGATGTTGTTTTATTTCTAAAGATTTTAGTTTTGGTTTTTAAGGGTCATTACAATGGTTTCGAAGTGTAATAAAGTTTAAGTTGATTTTTTTTTTTTTTTGGATGGTGATTTGAATTTGGTTTTGAAGTTTAGTTTTAAGTTATTGGTTTTTGGTTATAAGTCTTCCGCTGTAGCACTTTGATAAATGCCTTAGCTGTTATCACGGTGGCGGTAATGCTTTTGTTTTTCAGTATCTAGAAGTTTTAATAATCATGATTCTTTAATATTTATAATATGTTTTCTGGAAAAGTTTAAAGTAGGAAGTTAGGAAATTCCAGGGTGTTACAAAGTGGTTACCAGAGCTTAGATTTTGAAATCAAATAAATTTTATTTTTGGGGGTACCCTAAGTTATATTTTTGGAAAGAGGAAATTTCTTATTTTGGATAGTTTTTGAAAATGGAATTTTTCTAAAAATAGTAATTTCTGAAAATGGAAAGTTTTGAAAAATAAACTATGTGTTCAGGTATGCAAGGAATTCATGTATGTATTATGTGTTATTGCTTTAATACCATGTGGTGAGCTTGCGTAGGAAGTTTGGGCATGTAGGATAGACTTAATTTTTGTTCTTTCATGCATTAAAGTTCATGTTTAAGGTGTTGCTTATGTGAATAGTTGTGTGTGAAGGAAATTGTATGTTAGCCACAAGACCACTTTTTGTAGAACTGTTAGTTTGTTTTGTTTGGGAAGGATGGACCATTAGTCTTAAGTGTTGTGCAGGATGTCATATGGTATGCCTAGCAAAGACACACAAATAGGAACCTTGGAGAAGAAAGACTATGAATGTCCACCCCAGTATGTTTGGAAAATACGGTTTTATTATTGGTATATGAGTACTGTATTGAAGCTGCCATAATGGGATCAGCCCGACCGTTAACTCTATCTAGAAATCAAGGCAAAGTTTAGCGATTTCCGCTTTGCTGGAGGGCTTCCGAACTATTCTAAATATAAGAATGCAGTTGGCCAATGGGGTTGTGATTGGAGATTCTTGGAAGGGTATATTGCTAAAAAAGAGAAGGAGTATCAAGAGATGAATGCAAGTGATGAGACCCCGCCCACACCAAGCCCAGAAGATAGTCAAGGAAGTGAAGACATGATGGTGAAGGAGACTACTACTTGTTCAAGAACCGATGAGTCAAGGGACAATTCATGTTATGAAATTGAGAACCCAAACCCAGTAATTCCAGCATATGTAGACTTGGTAACCGATTCTAAAGAGGATGAAGAAGAGTTAGATCCCGAGGAAGAAATGGAAGAAGAAGAAGAAGAAATGGAGGAAGAAATGGAAGTTGATACAAAAGATAATCCTGAATTCATACCAAAAAAATATGTGATGTCAAAGGACAAGAAGGACAATGTTAATGTTTAGAGCCTTTGTTTAGATATGATTTAGTTAATATTTGGCAGGCTATGTATGTCGTATACAAAACCTAACCAAATACAATTTTCTCCTAATTTCTTATAAACGAATATAGTGATAAGTAAGGATCGTGTCCACAGGGAAAAGGGACGAGTTTATATCAATAATATCCAATGTTGCTATTAATCACCTAGATTTCTCTAAACGACCAATAATCGAACCAAACGGGGGGGGGGGGTTGATTTGTTTTATGAATATCGAATAAAAGTAATTGATGTCAACTAAGTTTAAAGATGAGGATTGAAATGGGTACGAATGATATCCACTCTTAACTAACTTGTCGATCGAAATACCAAAACGTCTCTACTCAAGTATTGATTAAAAATTGTCAAGGATCGAGTCCTTTGTTCTCCTAAACTTGGCTAAGTAGAATGATCCGCATAATAAAGAGTCTTAAGTATTAATCAACCTCTACGATCTACGTTAAGGTTAAACTAATAATCGCATTAAGAATTGAGAACCAATAATATTGTTCAATGGCTTAAACAAGCATTAAGCTATGAACAACTTGTCTTCTTTACTAACATCCTATACTAAGAATCTGCAAAGTATAGAATTTAGGTGCTACAATTGGTTAATGAGCATAACAATTATATTATAGTCCAAAACCTAGCAATAGAACAACAACAAACATCAACTAGTAGTACTCCTGGCAACACAAGTCATGTTCATGAAATTCAAGCATAAAGAAACAATAATCAATGACAAGAGTGAAGAAGAGATTGATGATTTCTTACAATAAACCACTAAGAGCTTCAATCAAACACTCCCAATATAGTTTAAGCTACAACTTCCATAACCATGCTTGATTCCATAACTAAATACCCAAAATACATCAAGAACAATTAAGAAAGTAAAACTAGATCTAGAATGAAACTAATGTGTTTTTGGTAACAATCTAAAGATGAAAACAAGATAATAATAATAATAATAATAATAATAATAATAATAATAATAATAATAATAATAATAATAATAATAATAATAATAATAATAATAATAATAATAATAATAATGATAATAATAATAATAATAATAATCTCCTCTAGGTTAAAAAGAACATCTCTTTATATACTACAAGAAAGAAAACTGAAAAACTCCAAATATCTAAAAGTAAACAAGTTGTAAAATAAGTCGTCGCTGAACCACCGACAAAAACAGAGAAACTCGTGAGGTGCGAGTTCTAGTCGCGAGGTGCGACCAAATCCTTCGCAAGGTGCGATGAGCTACTAGAGTTCCTTTTCTTGTCCTGAGAATTTGAGGAAATGTTGGGTCGTCGTGACCAAATCTCGCATCTCGCGACACCTGCGTACCACCTCAGATTAAAACAGTCATAACTCTTTCGTTTCTCATTGGAATCAAGCATATGACCAGTCGTTGGAAAGAAATTGAATAGATCTATTACCTCAAACTTGAATCACCCCAATATCATGTATATATTGAAAGTTCTGGTCGTTTGAAGTTGGCTTTCTGCATTCTCAAAACTGTTTCGACTTTCCTATAAAACAAGGCTCACTACTACGCGCAAAACAAAGCCAAAAGATGCCATGAGAGTTTCCAAAGATATCATTCAATCCCATTAAATAACTTATACGTCCATAAATTCTCCAAATGAAATAAGAGTCAGGTTTTACTAACATTTACACTTTAAGCCACGAAATAGATCATAAGCTCAAAAGCATAATAAACAATTACAAAACGACTTAACTCTTCCTCAAAATACCTCTAAAACATGACTAAGAATACGAATATAATGAACATATCATTATTGTTTAATGTTTGATGCTTAGTTGAACAATTTAGATTATTGTTTATATTAGTTTGAACAAGTAGTAGTGAGCCATAAGAAATGATAAGAGAAGTTAAGTAATAGATTTCTTTTATGAAATGAAGCCTCAAGTAGAATACAACCAAGGGAATTATTTTTTATTTCTTATGTGCTTTATTCTTATTTTAATGGTTGTGTAAACAATCAAAACAAAGTGAATCATTCGCTCTAAAAGAATAAAACTTCTTTGGTGAGACGAAATGAGAAAGTGTTTTAGGTTATAAGTTTATGTTGTTCTAACTTACAGTTAGACATAATTTAATATAAAGGTTTTTTCCTCTACAGGAGAAATAGAATGGCTGAACGTAACAACAATGAGCTTAATGAAGTAGTGAGGCAATTAGCTACTGTAGCTGAACAGTTAGCTGCCAGAGGAAATGGAAATGGTAGTGATCCTGCTGAGGAACTTTTCAAGAAGATTTCTCAAAGTAAGCCACCCATTTACCAAGGAGAGCACAATCCAACTATTCTAGAGGGATGGTTGAGAGAGTTTAATAAGTTGTTTGGGGTAGTTGAGTGTCCAGAAGACCTTAAAGTGAACCATGATGTTTACTATCTGAGAGGAGAAGCTGATCTATGGTGGTCACAAAATGAGGCTGTGATTAGGGCTTTACCAGGATTTAATTGGGATATGTTTCAGGAGCAAACCCGTAATAAGTTCTATCTTGTGTTCCTTCAGAAACAGAAAGCTGAGGAGTTTGTAGAGCTTAAGATGGGAAGTATGTCTGTCACTGAGTACTACTCTAAGTTCATAGAATTGTCTAGGTTTGCTCCTGAGGTTGTAGCAATTGAGAGGTTGAAGGCTAGTCACTTTAAAAGAGGGTTACCCTTAGACCTTCAGTCACAACTAGCTGGACAGATCTTTGAATGTTTGGATGAGTTATATGGTAGAGCCGCACACCTGTATGCATAGACCAAAAGAAGAAGGAGGTACAGAAGGAAGGTGAGACGAGGGAGAAAAGGAAGGATGGTGGAGGAAACTTCAACCAACAAGGAAATCATGGTGGATTTAAGAAACCTCGTTTTAACAACAACTTCCAGGGTAATAGGGGAAACTTTGGGAAGCCTACTTTTGGAAATGGGAATAGAGCTCAGATGGCTAATCGAGGAGGCCATGTGTACTATTTCAACAAGTGTCCTGACAATCACCCTGGAAAGGACTGTGCAAGAAACCTAGTGACTTGTCGGTTGTGTAACAAACTTGGACACCATGAGTATGAGTGCTTCTCTAAGAACAAAGGAAAGGAGGGACAAAATTCTCAAGCTAGGGGGAATTCAGCTGGGGCACAACAAAAGGGTTTCCAATGAAATATGGGAGGAAAGGTGACACCTCAGGTCGGAAATTGGAATGGGAGTGGGAATGGAGTAGGACAGACTAAGACCTCAAACACTGGAAAGCTGAATGTCATGGCTCAAAGTGAAGCTAATGCTAATAAGGATGTGATTACTGGTACTTTTTCAATTCACTCTCTTCCTCTTAAAGTTTTGTTCGATTCTGGTGCAACGTATTCTTTTGTATCCACTAAGATTCTAGAAAAGCTAAAACATGTGTTGGGAAAACTAGATACAATAGATGTGTCAATAGTGTTACCCTTAGGACAAAAAGTGTAGTGTTTAAAGAGATTTCAGGATGTTCCTATTGATATTGAGGGAGTGGAGTTTAAGGCTAACCTAATCGAGTTTTATTTAAGTGACCTAGAAGTGATCCTAGGGATGGATTGGTTGAGTGAGCATAAGGCTGAGATTCTATGTGAACCACAAAAGATCTTGTTAATGAATAAGGGTAAGAAGGAGAGCTATTGGAGGGCAGGAAGACCAAAACACAACAAAATAATGTCGGTAATGAGGTTTGCTAGGTTTGTGAAGAGAGGTTTTCCCATGGACCTTTATAGTGTGAGAGATGTGGATCATGTTGAGACTGCTAAGCCTGAGGATATTGATGTAGTAAGGGACTTTCTGGACGTGTTTCCGGAAGAGATTCAGGGGATGCCACCTAAATGAGAGATTGACTTTACTATAGACTTAGTCCCAGGAACAGCACCTATTTCCAAAGCACCCTATAGGATGGTGCCTAGAGAAATAAGTGAGTTGAATGAGCAGTTACAAGAGTTGTTGGAAAAAGGTCACATTAGGCCTACTGCTTCACCTTAGGGAGCACCAGTACTGTTTGTGAAGAAGAAAGACGGGAGTTTGAGGTTATGTATTGACTATAGGGAGATGAATAAGGTGACAATCAAAAATAAGTATCCTTTACCAAGAATTGATGACTTTTTTGATCAATTAAAAGGAGCCACTATGTTATCAAGATTGATTTGAGGTCAGGATACCATCAATTGAGGATTGCTAATGAGGACATACCGAAAACTCCTTTTCGTACTAGATATGGACACTATGAGTTTACTGTTATGCCTTTTGGGTTAACCAATGCACCAGCAATTTTCATGGACCTAATGAATAAGATTTTCCAACGATTCCTGGATAACTTTGTGGTTGTTTTCATTGATGACATCTTGGTATACTCTAAGAGTAAAGAGGAGCATATGGAACATTTGAGGACAATTTTGATGACATTGACAGAGAACGAATTGTATGCTAAGTTCTTGAAATAATAGTTTTGGTTGGAGAAAGTAGCATTCTTGGGGCATATGGTGTCTAAAGAGGGAGTTGAAATAGATCCAGCCAAGATTGAAGCAGTAAAGGAGTGGCCTACACCTAAGAATGTAACGGATGTACGGAGTTTCTTAGGGTTAGTAGGTTACTATAGGAGATTTGTGAAAGACTTTTCGAGGATTGCTAAACAATGACGTCCTTAATGAAGAAAGACTGTAAGTTTGAGTGGAGTGATAAGTGTGAAGAGGCATTTCAGACCTTGAAAGAGTCTTTGACTACAGCTCCAGTGCTGACTTTGCCAGATGGAAGTGACTCTTATGATGTGTATAGTGATGCTTCTAAAAATGGTTTGGGATGTGTGTTAATACAAAATAGAAACGTGATTGCATATGCTTCAAGGCAATTGAAACCATACGAGGTAAACTACCCTACTCACGATCTTGAGCTAGCAGCAATCGTGTTTGCTTTAAAATAAATATGGAGACATTACTTGTATGGGGTAAAGTGTAGGATATACACGGACCACGAGATTTTAAAGTACTTTTTCACTCATAAGGATTTAAACATGAGACAGCGTAGATGGCTTGTGTTGATCAAGGATTATGACTTAGATATTCAGTACCATGAAGGGAGGGTCAACGTGGTGGTAGACGCTTTAAGCCGTAAAACGAAGCATGGAGTGAATACCTTGGTGGTTGCTAATGAACTATGTAAGGATATAGAAAGATTGAGCTTGGAAATAGTGAAGGAGGGAGAGTTGGAAGGAATCCTTGGTAATCTTAGTATCCAACTAACAATATTTGAGGAAATTAAGAAGAACAAGGAGAGAGATGTGAAACTGGACAGAATTAAGGAAAAGTTGAAAGTAGGAAAAGGTGTGGACTTTAAGATCCATGAGGATGGAAGTTTAAGATATAAAGGAAGATGGTGTGTACCACAGAAATGTGAGGATTTGAAACAAAGAATCATGGAGGAGGGTCATAATACCCCGTATTCAATGCATCCTGGAGGCGATAAGTTGCATAAGGATTTAAAGAAGATGTATTGGTGGCCTAGGATGAAAAGGGAAGTGGCTGAATTTGTGAGCAAATGTCTTACTTGCCAAAAGGTGAAATTTTAGCATAAAAGACCACAAGGAGAGGTTCAACCACTTGAAATACCAGGATGGAAATGAGATTGTATATTAATGGACTTTGTGACTTGCTTGCCAAAGTCGAAGAATCAAAATGATACCATAATGTTTGTGGTGGATATAGGCTTACTAAGTAAGTGGTGTTTATACACATGAAAGAGACTTGGAAAATGGAACAACTTGTGAAGGCTTACATAAAATATGTTGTGAGGCTACATGGAGTTCCAAAGGATATCGTATCACATAGGGATTCTAGGTTTCTTTAGAAATTCTGGAAAAGTGTCCAGGAGAACTTTGGTACAACATTGAAGATGAGTACAGCTTTCCATCCAGCAACCGACCAATAAACAGAGAGAACCATACAAACCGTAGAGGACATGCTAAGGGCTTGTGTAATGGATTTTCAAGGGAATTGGGAGGATCACTTGGATCTCATTGTGTTTTCATACAACAATAGTTAGCATGCAAGTATTGGCATGGCACAATTTGAGGCTTTGTACGGAAGGAAGTGTAGAAGCCCCTTGTGTTGGAATGACATAAGTGAAACAGTGAACCAAGAAACCGAAGAAGCTACTTGGGAAGCTGAAGATATGATGAGATAAAAGTACTTAAAGCTATTTTAGGTTAGTAAGTAGAGTAACTCGATTTTTAAGGGGGGTAGAAAGCGACCTGTTTTCGCGCGTATTTACCCTCAACTTTGCAAGTTTTTATGAGTTTCTACGACTTTTCAGTAAGAGTTTTATGTTTGTCTACTATAAAGTTGTCAAGTAAGTGTCTAAGGTCTACAATAACATAGTATTATAATGAGAAAGTTTGAAGTAAATGTAGTCTCTATTAAAATTCCATACACTAATCTACACAAAGTTTCGGGACAAAACTTCTTTTAAGGGGGGTAGACTGTAATACCCCACATTTTCACGTATTTTAAGCAAGTATTTTTTTATTTTATTAGTACAATTTTAAAATTTTTATTGAAAAATTATGTTCAATAAGAATATTAAATAAAAATAACAAAAATAACAAAAAATAATAATACAAAATAAGCTTTAATTAAAAATAATTATATGTGTTTATAAATAATATTTTATGTTTTATAAAATATTTTAAAGGGCTTCTAAAAATAGAATTTTCAAGAGTTTCCTAATTTATTTTGAGGCAAGGGCCTAAAGGTAATTTCCACTTTTTAGGATAAGTATGGGCTTTTCCAAATCCTACTTTGGGGCCTATAAATACCCTTTAAAACCCAAATTTTCATATTTCATCCCTCATAATTGTCATTAGGATTTTCCAAAATCTAGAGAGAGAAAGATAGGGAAAAAAAAAGAAGATCAAATTTCCGAAAAAAAATTTCTTGCTCTCGGTTTTCATGGAAAAATAAAGTGAGATCTTTTTTTGGAGTTCGTGCCTCGGGATTCGTGCCCTCGCGCCACCGCCGGAGCCTTACCGGCCACCTCGCACCTCCCCTTGATTTCGGTATTTTTCAGACTTTAAAAAAAATTCTCCTTTTTTCTTTTAGATTCAATCTTGCAAATTCATGTTCATATTTATGTTTAATCATGATTTTATAAGTTTCAATCATGTTTTATGAAGTTATAATTTGTTTTAAAGCATGAATTAAATTGTTGTTCATGAATTTTTAGTTTAGGGTTTATAAAGTATGAAAGTTTTGATTTTTATGAGTTTTTATGATTTAAACTTCAATATTATGATAATGAATTGTTGTTGTGTGAATTTATGAATGATTTTATGAAGTTTAGATTGATTTTTAAAGGCTTTAAATATATAATATATTCTTGTCCAAATTTTGTAACCATGAAATTCAATAGAATAAATATTATGAACATGTTTTGGCTTATGAAAAAATATTCTAAAGCATAAATTGGTTTCATAATGATATTAGTTGATTGTAAAAGAGTTTTGCCATGAATTTATGATGTTTTTATGAGTTTTTCATGACATTAAAGTTAATTAATTATGTGATGTTACATATGATTTGTAGTATGTTTCATGAAGCTTAAAAGTGATTTTAACATGCTGTCCAGATTTTATAAAGTGAATAATTAGGCTTTTAGAGTATGTAATTAGCATGAATTGATCATATAAATTAAGTAATACATTATATGATTGATTTATGTTGTTTTTGAAGTTTTTCAAGGATTTTTGGTAATTTTAAATTGATATACACTTTTCTAAAGTGACATAAAATTTATATTAAGGTTTTATAAAGCATAAATAAGTCCCAAAAACCAAGTAACCTTACAATAGAAAAATTAAAGTGTAGTATGGAATTGAATAGAGACCATATAAGGAATATTTTGGACAAGTTTCCAATATAGGAGTTAGTTTAGAGTTGTTGTAGAACTTAGTCAATAAGGTTTTAATTTAGTTTCGGTTTTCTTTATGTAGGAGATTTTGAGTTAGTAACCTTTTAGAAGTAGTGGCGGAGCAACACTATTTTACAAGGTACGTAAGTACTAAAGACAAACATAAGAATTAGAATTCATGCTTGGTTGATTTCTTTCTGTTATGAAATATTGTTATGCTTGTTTGAATCATGAGTTTATGTGCATGGCAAGTTTTATTAGAAGCATAATTTCATATTATGTTGACATTCCCTGTTAAATAGCAATATAAATTTTATAAGAATGAATTGGAATGTTACGATCAGTTAATTTGGCCAAAAGGTTATTAATAAAGAAAGAAAGTTATTTTTAAGTTGGTTAGTTACTTCATCAACAAGAAAGGTAGTTGTGAATTTTTTCACATGATTAAAAGGAGTTATGAGCAAATATTTTATACATGTTGCCGCTCATAGTTTAATGTGTGGTCAAGGAGAAAGTAAATATTTAGCCACTCACAGTTAATGTGTGGTAAAGGAAGTTCAGTTTAATTAATGGACACACATGAGATTAGTTTTAAATCACCTTAAATTGAAAATAATTAATATGGCTTGCTTGATTTGATGCATACTGCTATGTAATGTGGTATGTGAGTCATAACATTGTTAAACCGGTTAATCACATAAAGTGTAAGAAGATTCGCATCAAAACTCTTGGAACGTATATACCTTGAGTATGAACAGTGTGGGGAGTCGTATGGAACAGTGATCTATGACTTCCAATTGGAGTACAAGACATTGTACTCTTTTATATTTATAATGCGTTGGAATTCCATCACTTTATGTGACATAGTAATACCTTCTTGGAGTTGCTCCCAAGTTGCTGCCCGTTAGGGCGATTTTGAAGGAAAGGAAATCCGTTCGATGCAGAATCCACAAGTTTAAATATAATAATTAAATTGTTGAGTCTATGCACAGGTGATAGGTTGTCAAAGGTAAGTTGTGTGTGTTTTATTTCATATTGTTTTGTTGCATAGTCTTTAGTAGTTATGTACTCATTCTGCTGACTGTTTGTTTTGTGTGCATGGCTTTTTTTTGGACTTGGCCCTACAATGACCCACTTGTTGGTGAGTAGTTGTCTAGAATAAGAAAAGCTACAGGTACAAGTGGGCATAAGTCATTTCATGCTGGGCTGGAGTGAGAGCGCTTGCTGTGTTTTGTAGTTTGTTATTTATATTGCTTATGAATGACTAACTTTTATTTGGATGTTTTATTTCTAAAGATTTTAGTTTTGGTTTTTAAGGGCCATTACAACGGTTCCAAAGTGTAATAAAGTTTAAGTTGATTTTTATGTTGGATGGTGATTTGAATTTGGTTTTGAGACTTGTTTTGAAGTTTAGTTTTAAGTTGGTTTTTGGTTTTAAGACTTCCGTTGTAGCACTTTGATAAATGCCTTAGCTGTTATCACGGTGGCGGTAATACTTTGGTTTTTCCGTATCTAGAAGTTTTAGTAATCATGATTCTTTAATATTTATAATATGTTTTCCGGAAAAGTTTAAAGTAGGAAGTTAGGAAATTCCAGGGTGTTACAACCATGGTTCATCTTGAGAGGCATTATAGACTTTGTTAGTGAGGTTGTGCACCTCGCTAACTTAGGAGACATGGGCTAGCTCCTGCCTTCTTTCGATGACTAAAAGCATGTGTGATAATGACCTCGGAATTCTAACCATACAAGCAATTCGAGCTAATGCATCGGTGAATTGACTATCTTCTCTCCTTATATATGGATATTCAATGTCTTGGATCTGATAAGCAATATGTTAGAGGTAAGTCTATATGGAGCAAGACTTTCACTTTTGACTTTCCATTTACCCGAAATCTGATTGATAATAAGAGATGAGTCCCCGCATTACCTTAATTTCTGAACATTGTGAGCAATGGCGGCTTCTAGACCTATAATGCAAGGATCGTACTCGGCGGGTTGGTGACATCGAAGTCCAACTTAACTGAGATAGGAGTGTGTTCCTCCTAAAGGGATATAAGAAGTACACTTGATACACAACCCTTTTTCTTTGAGGCACCGTCGAGATATGAAAGCCAGCTATTTCTTCTTTCATCATTAATTCTTCATCTGGAAATTCATAATCCTCGGGGCGAAGTTCATCAGGAGAGTCTAGTAGGAAATCTGATACAAAGCTACCTTTGATGGACTTTTGAGGTGTGAATTTGAGATTGAATTCAACTAGGATGACCATCCATCTTGGTATCCGTCCATTGACAATGGACTTGTCGAATAAGTACTTGAGAGGATCTTCTTTACTTACTATATGGACGGTATGAGTAAGGAGATAATGTCTTAGCTTCTTTACGGCACATACGTGTGCCAAACACAATTTTTCCAGGGTGGTTTATCTTTCTTCATATTGAACGAACTTCTTACTTAAGTAGTAGATGACATTTTCTTTTCCATTGATTTCCTATGCTAGTAGGGCACCGGCTGCAGTCTATGTCACTGTACGGTATAACCGCAAAGGATATACTGGTAGAGTTGGAGCTAAGACAGGTGGATTGGCGAGATACTCTTTGATTTGATCAAAGGCTTTTTGACAACTTTCGTCCCACTCTTTTGGGGAGTCTCTCTTAAGCTTCTTAAAGATAGGTTCACAGATCATAGTGAGCTTTGAGATGAACCAGCTGATGTATTGAAACCTCAAATTTCTTTCTCAAGGCGGTTTGAGAGACAAGATGGCTTTGATTTTCGACGGATCAATCTCAATTCCTCTAGAGCTGATGACAGACCGTCAGACCCTAACATTTTTCTTGAAGTAATCCCAAAGGCACATTTCAGTGGATTTAATTTCATGCTGAACTTCCGAATGCTTTCGAAGAATTTCCTCAATGCGGGGGTGTGCCCTTTTTGATCTTTATATTTTACGATCATATTATCTATATAGACTTCTACTTCCTTATGAATCATGTTATGCAATAGAGCAGCAGCGGCTCTTTGATAAGTAGCATCTACGTTCTTAAGTCTGAAAGGCATGACAGTATAGCAATATAGCCCCCAAGACACAGTGAAGGTAGTTTTTTCCATATCCTCTTCGGCGAATATTATCTAATTATAGCTGGCATAATTATCCATGAAAGAAAGTAGAGCATGATTAGCACTATTGTCGATTAGAGCATCAATGTGAGGTAAAGGAAAATCTTTTTTCGGACTAGCCTTGTTCAAATCACAAAAGTCTATACACATTCTAATTATGTTGTCTTTCTTAGGAATTGAAACCACATTGGAAACCCAATCGGCATATTGAACCACCTTAATAAACTCTATCTGAGACTGTTTAGCAACCTCATCCTTGGTTTTCTATTGCACATCCGGTTTCATCCTTTTAAGTTACTACTTAACTGGTTTCTTCCCTACTATAAGTGGAATTCGATGTTCGACAATTTCCAGATCAACCCCCGACATATCTTCATAACACCATGAAAACACATCTATAAGCTCCCTGAGTGTGGCTATGAGCTCCTCTCTCTTGAGGGGAGAGAGTGAGGCCAATCCAAACTTCGCGAGATGCATTATTGTCTGAGATGTCAATTTTCTCTTTCCTCATTATGAAAGTTTTCTTTTCATATTCTTCAATTGCTTTTATTATCTCAATATCATTATCAATTTCAGTTTGTGAAATAAAGCAATCATATAAAGAATAAGGGAAGTAAGAATGCAACTCAGAGAAATAAGCGGAAGAGACTTGTAATGACTCAAGAGGGATAGGGGATACAAATTCTAGAAGAAGAGAAGTAAAAGGACTAGGAACAGACTCGATGGGGATAAATCCATTAAGTACAGACTCTTAGGACCTGCTAGTTTGACATTTTCAATGCTAGACTTGGACTCATCATTTGAAGACTTAGGACTAGACTCGTCAAACATAAGACCCTCTCCGACGGTGAAATCAATTATCCTTCCTTTTGGAGTATTGAGCTTGATAGCTTTACGCCACCCATGGACCATGTCTGAAAATGGAGTAATGAATTTAGTAGGATCAAAGGAGTCACCATTTAAGGTTGCATCGAAGATGAGGTAGCAATCCAAGTTTTCGCCTTCTTCATGGTGGAGTGGACCAGTTGTGATGGAGTTCTCATCTATATCATAGTATCTATAGTACAACCTGCACTCTTCCCACTCATTCGGGTAGCATCCATGTGGTAATCGGAACCTAGGAGAATAAGGAGGGATCGACGCTACTATAGGAATAGGATTGGATTCGGTGAGATTGGTACTTCCTCCACCTATTCCAAGTTCGATCATTCCAGATCATCTCGGTGATGTGCTTGTTCCATGCCCAGTTAACCATGAGACATTTTCCCACATATTTAACGTCTAATAAATCTCATATCTTCCTTGTCATGTCATGAGGAAAGGTGGACATAGGACAAGGGAGACCAAGATCATCAGCTTCGATGTAGTGATACTTGCAGATTTGGAAGTATTTGTTTGGAGTGATGAAGGGCTTATCCCATCTAATTTTTATTTTCTCAATTTGGACCCTATTCCAACAGTTACACATGTTAGGATCTATGAATGGGAGCAAGTTGTCCGAGGTTATGTCATCCTTATGAAATTCCCCATAACTTTCATCCCTCCAACATAGACATATTGTTTGAATGGAGGCGCTTCTTAAGGGGTGATCCAGTCAAGTCACATTTTTTATCAAGTCACAACACAAGGTATCAAGTGACAATATTTTTTTAAAAAAGTCACAGATGTTATAAAATATTGATATATTGTGGATGCCTATTATATTCCTTATGTATCTAGAATATTCCGGAAAGTAGGGTTAGTTTATAGGAAACCCTTATTGCTTGTATATATATATATCCACTATGATTGAATAATGGAATAGATCTATTCTTCTCCCCAAAAACACTCTCTACTAAAACCCTATTTTATAACATGTTATCAGCGCAATCCTCTAATTGGAGCTATTAAGTAGAATTAATCGATTCTCAACAAAAGGTATGCATATATAGCCTTTTCTCTAATCTCTAACTATTTGTGTAATTTCTAGTCTTGCTCTAATGCGTATAGATATTGTCATTCACTGATAATTTGATGAAAAAAAATTTCCAAACAAAAAAAAACTTTCGGAACTCGTTTCACTGTTTCGCCGCACCCTCTCTCTCATCCATTGAAGCGTAGTTTAAGTTCTCCATTGAAATAATCTTCTGTGCTTCTTCTCTTACCTATATAATCATCTTTTGTGCATCCTTGCTTCCATTGAAGAAGCTTCTAAGGTAAGATTTTTGTTACCTCTACCTCAGAAGTAATGGTTGTAATGATTATGTGTTATATTAATTCATTTTTTTTAGTATATTCAATTACGATTCTTCTAAGGTGGATTATTGAAAAAAATTTGTTATATTTCTTCAATTTAATTTTAGAATATAGCCATCGATTTTGTTGTTGTTGATATTTTATTGATTTTTTAGGCTTTTTTGTATTTTAGTACCTTTTATTTTCCAATTTTTGAATTTTAGTACCTTATGTTTTTATTTTTTTATTTTAGTACCTTATGTAACACCGTGGATTTTCCTTAACTTTTTACTTCCTAATTTTTCCGAAAAACAGGTTGAACTAGTAGACATAATATTTATTAAACTACTATATACAGAAAAACAAAAGTATTACCGCCACCGTGATAACGGCTAAGGTTTTTACCAAAGTACTACAGCGGAAGTCTTTAAAACCAAAACAATTTAAAACTAAACTTCAAACAACTTTAAAATAAAATCAACTTAAAATTTATTACACTTCGGAACCATATTAATGGCCCTTTGAAACCAAACCAAAATTAATAATCAGAAGTCTTTCAAAATCCAAACAATCAAATAAACGTTAGTCTCTGAAAGCAATTGAAATAAAGTAAAACTACAACCACATCAAGCGCTCTCACTCCATCCCATCATGAAATGACTTATGCCCACTTGTACCTGCAGCTTTCCTTTTACTAGACAACTACTCACCACAAGTGGGTCATCGTAGGGCCAAGTCCAAGACAAAGCCATGCACACAAAGCAAACAGTCAGTAAAGTTGAGTACATAACTACTAAAGACTATGCATTAACAATAAGAAATAAAACATGCACTCAACTTACCTTTGACAACCTTCTTTCCTGTACATGGACTCAAATAAAATTATTATTATATTTAACTTTTGGATTCGGCATCGAACGGGTTTCCTTTCCTTTAAAATCGCCTTATTGGGCAGCAACTTGGGAGCAACTCCAAGAAGGTATTACCTATGTCACACGAGGTGACGGATATCCAACGCATTTATAATATAAAAGAGTACAACGTCTTGTACTCCAATTAGAAGTTATAGATCACTGTTCCATATGACTCCCCCGGCCCCTTTGTTCATACTCAAGGTATATACGTTCCAAGAGTTTTGGTGCGAATCCCCTTACACTTTACGTGATTATCAGGTTTAACATTGTTATGACTCTCATGCAACATCACATAAAGACATGCATATAATCAAGCAACCATATTAATTATCTTTGCTTTAAGGTGATTCCAAATTAACTTATGTGAGTCCTTTAATTAAACTGAACCTCTTGTACCACACATTAGCTGTGAGTGGCTTATAACTTACTTTCTTCTTGACCACACATTAAACTGTGAGTGGTATTATAACTTACTTTCTTCTTGACCACACATTAAACTGTGAGTGGTATTATATGTATAAATAATTGCTCATTACTTCTATTAATCATGTGAACAAATTCACTACTACCTTTCTTGTTGATTAAATATCTAATCAACTTATTAAAAATTATCTTCTTCCCTTATTCATAAAACTGCTGGCCAAACTATACTGATCAGAACATTCCAATTCAAGCTCATGAAAAGTTAAACTGTCTATTTAACATGGAATGTCATTAATATTAGAAACATACTACAAACAACTTGTCATGCATATAAATTCATGTTCCAAAACAAGCATACAAGATTCATATAAACCAGAATTTCTCAAGCATTCATTCTAAACTCCTATGTTTGCCTTCAGTACTTACGTACCTTGTAAAATAGCTGTGCTCCGCCACAACTCTAGAAGTGGACTTAATCAAAGTCTCCTACACAAGGAAAACCGAGCTAAATTAAAAATCTTGTTCACTAAATTCTACAACAACCTTAACCAACTTCTAAATTTGGGTCCAAAACATTCCTTATTTGGTCTCTATTCAATTCCATACTTCAATTTTCTTCTCTATTGCAATTCTACTTTGTTTTCAGGACTTACTTATACTTTATAAAACCTTAATAAAATTTTCATGCCACTTTAGAAAAGTGGACAGCAATCTAAATTTATCAAAACTCCTTGAAAACTTCTGAAAATGACACAAATCGATCATATAATGTATTACCTTACTTACATGATCAATTTATGCTATTTACATACTTTAAAAGGCTATTTAATTAATTTATAAAATCTGGACAGCATGTTAAACATGCTTAAAACCACTCTTAAACATCATAAAACATACTAAAATTTATATACGTCATCATAAAATTGATGTATGATCATACTAGTGCAATTTGGGCATTTTAAACTCAATTTAACTTGTTTTTATTAAAATTTCAGATTTATTTATAAACTTTAAAGTCATGAAAAACTTATGAAAACATCATGATTTCATGTCAAAACACTTCTACAATCTATTAACATGTTTATGAAATCAATCTAGGCTTTAGAACAATTTTTCATATGATTAAACATGTTTATAATATTTATTCAACTCAAATTCATGATTATAAAATTTTGACAGCTTTATAAAACAAGTCTGAAACCCTTAAAAATCAATCTAAACTTAGTAACATCATAATAAATTCACCCAACAATAATTTATGATCATAATATCAAAGTTTAGAACCTAAAATTTATAAAAATCATAACTTTATAAATTTTTCAAACCCTAATTTATAGTTTCATGAACAACAAATTTAATTCATGCCTTAAAACAATTCATACTTATATCAAAACATGATTAAACTTATAAAAACATGATTCAACACAATTATAATCATAAATTTGTAAGATTGAATCAAAAATAAAGAAGTAGAAATTTTTTTTATTTTTATTTTTATGAAAGGCCGAAATATACCAAAAATTGGGGAGGAGGTCCGGCAATGGTGGCCGGCTAGTGGCGCACGGCGGCCGGCCTGGCTACTGCTGCGGCGGGGTCCAGCTGCGCGCGGATCCCGAGGCTCCAAAAATAATTTTTTTCCTCTCTTCGAACTTCAGACTTTTTGTTTCTTTTTTTTTCGGATCTAAAAGTTTCCCCTTTTCTTTTTTTTAAACTTCTGGAATCCTAATTGACTAGTATGATCAGTAAAATTTGGAGTTTTAGGTTTTGTAGGGTATTTATAGGCCTCAAAGTAGGATTTTGGCGGGGCCCATAAACACTCCTAAGCAATTTAGGAAACCTTAAAAAACTATTTTTAGAATTTTTTTTTTTTTGAAAATATTTTTAATCACGTAAATACTATTTAAGAATACAATTATTATTTTTAACCAAAACTCTATCATTTACTAAATTTTTGTTAATTTCTTTTTATTTAATACTTTTATTGAACATAATTTTCAATAAAAATATTAAAATTATACGTATGAAATACAAAAATACTTTGTTTAAATACATGAAAATGTGGGGTATTACACCTTATGTTTCCAAAAAACACAAAAACTAGTACCACTAAAATTTTCCGTCAAAAACTCCGTTTGGTGGGCCCACTTTTCGCTATTTAAAGTCATTACCTTCCTTTTCTCAACTAAACATCAGCATTTTCTTACTCATCTCTTTAATTTTACAATTCCTTTTTATAATCAACCCTAAAATCCTTATTTGAGCCTTAATTTATTCTCCCCAAATTTTGGATACCAATAGAATAACCCCAAAACTCCCCAAATTTTACATATTAATTGAACATTCCCAATCAATAGAAAAACTCCAAATCAATTAGAACCCTAAAATTTGGAAGGTTAATCTAATTTGTGTACTACTTTAATGATTGTTTGTTACTACACTTATCATAAGAGAAAGACTGGATTTTTCACTTTTAAATCATTAAAACCTAAATTTCAAATCATTTAATAAACCATCAAATCAAGTGAAAAACTTCAAGTCAATTAGAACAATAACTTTTAAGTAGTTAATCTAATTTGTGTACTTGTGTTGATTATTGTTTGTTCTTCACTTATGTAGAGAATTAAAGAATGAATTTCAAGTAAAATTTTCAAATTAAATAAAAGTTTAATTGAGTATAATATAGGTTAAACGAACGTTTAATGGAGTATAATAATATAGATAGAAAAATTGAGGAAAGAGAAGGAGAAAAGGTGGAAAAAAAAAAAGCACAGTTGTTGGTGGGCCCCACATGACGGAATTTTTGACGGAATCTATTAATATGTACCAATACTTAGTTTTCTGGAAAACATAAGATCCTAAAATTAAAAGAAAAAAACATAAGGTACTTAAATTCAAATACTAGAAAATAAAAGGTACTAAAATACAAAAAAGCCTTTTTTTTATTTTAAAATTTTTTTAATAATTTGATAATTTAGTTCTAATTAAGTTACTATTTTGTTGCGACATTTATTATTTATGATCATAATCTTTGAGTTTTGTGATCGAACTATGGAAATGTTTATGATTATGTGTTTTTGGAATACTTTGAATTTGTTGTTGTTTCATTTATATACAATGTACTCCCTCCGTTCCCTATTATTCTTGTCGTTCATTATTCATCCTCTCATTTTGATATATTATATAATAATAGTGGTGGGGTAATAATTGATAAAAGAGAAACAACTTGCAACTAATAGTGGGTGATGTATGGGTCCATCTTAATAAAAAATATTACAAACCTAATAAAGTTGTTTGGTAAAGAAAAATATGGAACATCCCAAAAGCATATGTAAAGAAAAATAGGGAACGGAGGGAGTATCACCTTGTATGTATGTTTATGTTATCGAAATTGAAACAATAATCGTTTGAGAGTTGAGGAATTTCTAATTAAAATAACAACAATATTATGGGTAACTGATAGAGATGCAAACCAATGGTGCGAGCCTCGCTGTTGTATGTATTACAAGTCAAGCATCAACTGGTTCCAATTGCGCTTAATTCTGCTAATTACATGTTTTTATGTTAAAATCTCTGAATAATTTTGGCGAATATGTTATTATCACAAGTTAATTAACATGAAAGTTGAAATGTTGTTGATTTTTGCAATGCCTTTCTTGATTTATATGTGCAGTGAAGAACTTCAGTGTTATTTAATTATGTTTTGTGTTTAAGTGAAGACACCATTAGAGTTTCTATGAATTACTGTTAGCAACTTAAGGTATATTTTTTTTATTGTTAGTGTAAACACTAAATGATTATGTTGCTTGATTATTTGTTATTATGAACGCATATATTTAGATTATGCAATTAGGTGAAAAAAAAAAGGAATGAGCTATTAGTCTGTGAGGGTTAAGGTAGAAAACCCCAAACATCGTTTCTCTTTTTTACTAATCTTAATTCGTATATGACCAGTTTTATTCATTCCTTGTTTATTTTCTCACAAAATATATAAAGCATTATTAATGTTCATCGAGGTATAATAAACTAATGAATTAACTAAAGTTCCAATTTGTTATATTCATGCATTTTATGACTCATGAGTGTTTGTGAAATTGTCTATACAGTATATATGTATTTAGTAAATTTGTCATTGTTGATTACTTGACTCATTTCTCGGTAAATTCGGGGCATATATACTTTTATTATACTATATAATAGTTCCTAACTTGCAATATTATCTTGATATAGTAAATTATGTCAAATCTAGCGAAACTTGAATTTACGGCCCTTGATATTACTGGAAAGAATTATTTGTCTTGGGTATTGGATGCTGAAATTCATCTAGATACAAAAGGTCTTGGAAAAACTATCAAAACAGGAAATCAAGAAAACGGTCAAGACAAAGCTAAAGCTATGATATTCCTTCGCCATCACCTTCATGAGGCCCTTAAAACTGAATATTTAACTGTGAAAGAGCCAATGGTGCTTTGGAATAATATAAAGGAAAGGTACGACCACCAGAAAAATGTTATCCTCCCTCAAACTCTTATGAATGGCTAAATTTAAGATTACAAAATTTTAAATTAGTTAGTGAGTATAACTCAGCAATGTTCAGAATCACTTCTAAATTGAAATTATGTGGAGAAAAAATAACTAATGAGGATATGTTGGAAAAGACATATACCACTTTTCACAAGGATAATCTCTTATTGGTAAACGATATCGTGAAAAGGGCTTTAAAAAATATTCTGAATTGATATCTTGTCTCCTAGTGGCTGAACAAAATGATGAGCTTTTATTGAAAATTCATGAATCACAGCCAACTGGCTCTACTCCATTCCCTGAAGTGAATGCTACATCCTACAATGGGATACGAATTAACAATAGAGACCTTGCCGATAGTAGTGGTCGTGGTCGTGGTGGAAGTCGTGACCGCGGAAGAGGTTGTGGCTATTATAGAGGTAGAGGTGGTCGTTTCAAAAACTCTTTTTCTCACCGAAANTCACCGGAAGTGGGATAATGAGGATGGTAGTAAAAAGCATGAGAAGGCTAAAAGTGAGACTATGTGCTACCGTTGTGGAGGAAAGGGCCACTGGTCTCGTATATGCCGTACACCAAAGTATCTTGTTGACCTTTATCAGCAGTCTTTGAGAAAGAAAGGAAAGAAAGTGGAGACTAACTTGGTATATGAAGATAGCGAAGGTGATTTTGATAATGGTGATACAACTCACCAGGAGGTTGCAGATTTCTTCACCACCCCTGAAGGGAATAATTAAGTCAAAGACAATTATGACTATTAGCAAATAAAGATTAAGTAGCTTACATTCATAATTTAGCTAGAATAATTTATGTTATTTACTTTGGCTTTGTTATTTTATGCATGAACTTGATAGTTTAATAGTTTGTTTTGTGCTTTAAGACTTTGTTACTTTAATCTTATTTTAGTTATTTTGAATGTTTGGATATTTTAGGATATGTTATTTACTTTCTATTATTTTATTTAAAGAACATGAATAATCTCCAAGCTTAATTAACAATAAANTGAATGCTCTCCAAACAATAAATGGTGAAGAAATATGTCTAGCTGATAGTGCAACTACTCATACAATACTTAAAAATAAGAGATATTTTTCTCAATTGATGATGAATAATATAAGTGTGAATACTATATCCGGTAGTACAAACATTATTGAAGGCTCCAGAAGAGCAACTATATTAATGCCTATGGGAACAAAATTCGAAATTATTGATGCTCTGTATTCCCCTAAGTCTCAAAGAAATTTATTGAGTTTTAAAGATATCCGTCAAAACGGATACCATATTGAGACAATAAGTGAAGGAAATAATGAATTCCTTCAAATTACGAGTATAACCCAAGGCACTAAGCATGTTTTGGAAAGATTATCTGCACTCTCCATTAGTTTGTACTACACAAAGATTAATGCTATTGAGACATATGCTATTCTAAACCAGAAGTTTACAAATAGCTTCATAGTTTGGCATGACCGGTTAGGCCATTCCGGTTCATCAATGATGCGAAAAGTAATTGAAAATTCACATGGACATTCTTTGAAGAGCCAGCAGATTCTTCAAAATGATTATTAATTCTTGTGCTGCTTGCTCCCAAGGTAAGTTAATAATTAGGCCATCACCAGCGAAAATAAATTATGAATCTATTTCTTTCCTTGCACTTATACAAGGAGACATATGTGGACCAATACATCTACCATGCGGACCATTTAGATATTTTATGGTTTTAATCAATGCATCGACTAGATGGTCACATGTGTCCTTACTATCAACCCGCAACCTGACGTTTGCGAGGTTACTTGCTCAATTGATAAGATTACAAGCACAATTTCCAAAATTTCTTATTAAGAATATACGTTTGGATAATGCTGGTGAATTTACTTCACAGACTTTCAATGATTATTGTATGTCTATTGGAATTAATGTTGAACATCCTGTAGCACATGTTCATACACAAAATGGTCTTGCAGAATCACTAATTAAACGTCTTCAATTGATTGCTAGACCATTACTTATGAAGTCAAATCTCCCGATTTCTGCTTGGGGACATGCTATTTTACATGCTGCAGCACTAATTCGCATCAGGCCAACCAGTAAACATAAGTTCTCCCCATCACAATTGGTTTGTGGTCAGGAACCAGATAGTTCCCATCTAAGAATTTTTGGATGTGATGTATATGTTCCAATTGCTCCACCACAACGCTCTAAGATGGGTCCACAAAGGAGGCTTGGGTATATATGTCGGGTTTGAATCCCCATCAATAATTAGATACTTAGAGCCATTAACAAGGGATTTATTTACAGCTCGTTTTGCAGATTGTCACTTTAACGAGTCAGCTTTCCCAGCATTAGGGGGAGAGAACAGCCAGCTGGAAAAAGGAATTAGTTGGAATGAATCATCATTAAATCACCTTGATCCTCATACTAAACAATGTGAATTAGAAGTTCAAAAGATAATTAATTTACAAAGTTTAGCAAATCTTTTGCCAGACGCATTTACTGACCTAAATAGAGTAACTAAGTCACATATACCAGCTATAAATGCTCCTATCAAGATTGATGTCCCTAAAGGACAATTTCATGAGTCTAAGGCACGCCTGAAGCGTGGTAGACCAGTAGGTTCCAAAGATAAGAATCCTCAGAAAAGAAAAGGAGCAATGATAAGTAATGGCCATATTGAGGAAGCAATAAATGAAGGATCTCCAGAAGAGACCATATACATGACAAATGATAATGTTCTCGAAGAACCTCGGGTACCTGAAAATGAAGAGATCTCAACAGATTATGCCATGTCTAGAATAACTTGGAACCTAAATGAAATCGACGTCGATGATGCTTTTGCAAATAATGTAGCACTTGATGTTATGAATGAAAAGGAGGATCATGAGCCTAATTCCATCAAAGAATCTAGTAAAAGTGATGATTGGCCAAAATGGAAAGAAGCAATTGATGCAGAATTGAAATCACTTACAAAGAGAGAAGTATTTGGGCCAGTAGTTCGTATACCTAAAGGTGTAAAACTAGTGGGATATAAATGGGTCTTTGTGCGGAAAAGAAATGAAAAGGGTGAAATTGTGAGATACAAAACACGTTTAGTTGCACAAGGATTCTACAAAATACCTGGTATTGATTTTGAGGAGACATATTCTCCTGTGGTGGATGCAACTACTATCAGATTCTTAATTAGTCTGGCAGTAAGACATGGACTTGATTTACGACTAATGGATGTTGTAACAACTTACTTATACGACCCACGTACTTGATAGTGATATATACATGAAACTCCCGGAAGGTTTCAAGTTGCCTAAAGCAACCGGTTCGTGTTCTCGAGAACAACATTGTATTAAGTTAAATAGATCCCTTGATGGTTTGAAACAATCAGGGCGTATGTAGTACAATCGCCTTAGTGGATATTTGTTGAAAGAAAATTATAAAAATGACCCTATCAGCCCTTGTATTTTCATCAAGAAATTTGGGTCGGGTTTTGTGTTTATTGCTGTCTATGTTGATAATTTGAATATCATTGGAACTCAGAAGAGATTTCAATAACAGCGGAATACTTGAAAAAGGAGTTTGAAATGAAAGATCTTGGTAAGACAAAATTTTGTTTAGGGCTACAAATTGAGCACCTAAAAGAAGGAATCCTTGTGCATCAAACTACATACACAGACAAGGTGCTTAGAAGATTCTATATGGATAAAGCACATCCGTTAACTAGCCCTATGGTTGTAAGATAACTAGATGTTGATAAAGATCCCTCCCTCGGGAAAATGATGAAGAGATTCTTGGTCCTGAAGTACCATACCTAAGTGCAATAGGAGCATTGATGTATTTTGCTAGTCACACAAGACCCGACATATCATTCTCTTTAATCTATTAGCAAGGTTTAGCTCATGTCCTACCTGAAGGCATTGGAATGGGGTTAAGCATATGTTTCGCTATCTACAAGGTACGAAAGATAAATGTTTGTTCTTTTCTAACACCTCCAAAGAAGAATTATTTGGTTTTGCAGATGCAGGATATTTATCGGATCCTCATGTTGCTCGATCACAAACTGGATATGTATTTACATATGGTGGTACAGCAATCTCTTGGCGTTCCATGAAATAAACCATTGCTGCTACTTCTTCTAATCATGTAGAAATTTTAGCAATTCATGAGGCTAGTCAAGAATGTGTATGGATAAGGTCTCTAATTCAGTACATACAAGAAGATTGTGGTCTATTATGTGGAAAACAAGGTCCGACTACATTATATGAAGATAATGCAGCCTGTATTGCACAACTCAGGAAGGATACATTAAAAGTGACAGGACGAATCATATTCCGCCAAAGTTTTTCTTCACCCATGAGCTTCAGAAGAATAGTGAGATTAGTGTCCAACATATTTGTTCAAGCGAAAATTTGGCAGATTTATTTACCAAGGCACTTTCGACTTCTACATTCCAGAAATTAGTTCATCTAATCGGGTTGCGTCGTCTCAAAGATCTCAATGGATGACATCATGAGGGGGAGTTAATGCGCGCTGTACTCTTTTTCCCTTAGTCATGGTTTTTCCCACTGGGTTTTCCTGGTAAGGGTTTTAACGAAATAACATTGCACATGCGCATTATAAAATAGTGTATTTGTTCTATAATGGACATCCAAGGGGGAGCGTTATAAAATATTGATATATTGTGGATACCCATTATATTCCTTATGTATCTATAATATTCCGGAAAGTAGGGTTAGTTTATAGGAAACCCTTATTGCTTGTATATTTATATATCCCCTATGATTGAATAATAGAATAGATCTATTCTTCTCCCCAAAAACACTCTCTACTAAAACCTTAGTTTATAACAACAGACATGTACTTTCAATTAAGAATAAGTAAATTTCAATTCACTAAATAACACCATAGTGTGACTAGTTTGGTAAATTCATGTTCATTTTTATTTTTATTTTTTATAATTTCCCTAATTTCCCCTCAACTTGCCGATCAGGGTATAACTAATAGGGAAAATTGATGAAAATAATCCTAACTTTAGCCGCTGATCTAATAAAAGACCTAACTTTGGATTATTTGTTTTTGGACCCAACTTTAAACACTATTTTCTCTTTTTGGACTAATTGACCGGTGACTTGTTTAACTGGTTACCCTTTTGCATTTATTCCTATTTTCCCTTTTTCATTTTTTGGTTTTGTTTCAATGATTTTTGTCGGATATTTATTTAATTCATTCAATATCATTCAATTATCTTTCACTGCTTCTTCATTTCATCTCTTCCTCTGTATGCTTCAAATTTGTCATTTTCGAAGGCTCACAACTGAAATTTGAAGCTTTTCTTAGTGAACAATCTTGTTAGTGGATTACTCCGGCATTACTTTTTGTCATGTGTAACAACCTAATTTTAGAACTACCACCACCCAACCCATCACCACCTTAATTCGAACCAACACCACCAAAACAAAGAACTAGCAAACAAAAAACCAATAAGCCAAATCAAAAAACAAAATTCAAATCCAAAAGTTGTTAGATGAATTCAATTGATCGAAGAAGAAGAATATTGAGAAAGAAAAAGTGATATAAGAGAAGATGAATTATATGCTCATCACTATCAAATAACCACCTTGAATGAATGATAAAAATAATTTTTTGTTTTTTTCTTATTGAAACAAATTTTTTTTTTTTTTTATAGTTTGATGAATTCAAGGCTAGTAATTTTTGCATATTGCTAATTCATTTGCAATTTCTCAATTAGTATTTGTATGGTGTCATGATTAGGGCTGAGCAAAGGTCCGATCTGGACCCGAAATCGGACCGGACCGCCGATTCCGGTCCAAGTCCAGGTCCAAAAAAATTTGAGGTGCCGGTCTTCCAGTCTGGTCCGGCCCAAAACCGGGGTTTTCAGGTCCGAACCGGCGGACATGAATAATTATTAAATTTTTTTTTAAAAATTAATAACTAAAACTTGTATAGTTGTAATGTAGTTGGAAGTATTTGAGTACTTTGATGTTTGTAATCGTTACTAATTAGATTGTATGTCGTTAATTTAGATCCTATGTTATTATGTTTGAAGTCTAAGTCTCTAAGATAAGTAACAACAGGTCCAACAAATCCAACCGGTCTAACAAGTCCAACCGGTCCAGTAGGTCTAACCGGTCCAATAGGTTTTTTATTAAAATTTTCAATTGAGAGAGCAAAAACAATATAAAACAGGTCTAACAGGTCCGGTCCAGGTCTGGACTGGAATAAATTCAGGTCCGGTCCAGGTCCAATTTTTTTTTTACATTCCGGTCCTCCGGTCCAGCCGGTCCCGGTCCGGTTTTGGACCGGTGCTCAGCCCTAGTCATGATGAACTCATAATTGTGGGTTTGATTTACATGATGCATTTTTATATGGTTTCAAGTTTCATTGGTTTTAAAAAATCGCAAGTAGTATTGCAGCCTGGGCCATCTTCTTGGTTGAAGAAGACAAATACAATATGTAGGAGCAATTACTTAGAATTTTCCAATTAAGAACTTTTTCAGCAATTATTCAAATTAAAACTTCAATTGCCCACAAATCCTCAAAATTAATGATGAAATTGGGAGAATTATTTTTTTTTTTATGGGAAACAAATAGATTAAAGCTGTATTTTAAGTTTTAAAATACAAAGAGAAAAAGAGATATGGGAGAAGTGAAGCAAGAAGAACAAAACAATAAAAATAAAAGAAAATTAATAAAACCGGCTGATAAATGGAATTACTTAATTTCATAGGTAAAAATTAGATAGGGTTCAAAAAGGAAAAATGGCGTTTAAAGTCGGGTCAGTAATCCAAAATGTGATATATCATTAATAAGCGGGTAAAGTTTGGATTATTTTTACCGATTTTTCTTAATTAACGAGTAATAACTAATAAACAAACCAATAATCCCTCTCTCTTTCTTCTTGATTCCTCTGCTCCCCTCTTTCTTGTGTTCTACACTCTCCAAAACTCTCTTAAACCCTAACCCTAAACCTTAAGTTCCCTTTTTTTTTTTTTTTTTTTTTTTGTCATGGCGATTTTATAACTCTGAGTTAATTCACATCGTTCTTCCTCAAAAACCCTAATTTTGCAACCCCTAAATTGAAGTATGGAAATTGATCCTTCACAGTCAAAGAAGGATGCATGGAAGCTAAAATCAGAGACGTTAACATCTTTATCCAACGGTTCAATTTCATCTTCCGTTTCGAAACTTTCAGGATCATCTAGGGCATTGCCGTCTGAGAAGGACTTCCATTTCTACTACAATTTCGACGAATTCAAAGCTCCGATTGATGAAATAGGGGCCAAGTCTCAGTCGATGTTGAAGCAAATTAACTTGGCGAAGCAGTTTTGGGGAGGCAAAGAAATGGAGTTTCCTCAAGATGTTGATGATGAAGGTTATGATTGGCTTGTGAATGTTAACGATGAAGTTATTGAGAAGTTTGATGTGACGTTGGACGAGTTTACGAAGGCGAGGAAGGCGGAAGCCGAAAAGGCGAAGGCGAAGGCAATGGTGGATAATGATGACGATGGGTTTCAGCTTGTATGTGGGAAGAAAAAGAAGGGGGCTGGGGTGGTTGCAATGAAGGAAAAAGAAGAAAGTGTGGCTTCGCCTGTTGTGCGGGTGGTGGAGAGAGATAGGAAGACGGAAGGGCCTAAGCAGAAGGTGCCGTTTCATATATCGTCGATTAGAAGGCCACAGGAGGAGTATAACATATTAGTTAATAACACAAATCAGCCTTTTCAGCATGTTTGGTTGGAAAGGAGTGAGGATAACTTGAGGTTCATTCATCCTTTGGTGAGTTTTATGCTTCTTTATTTTTGTTTTGGTGTTCTATTAAATTGGATTTTCATGTTATTTTCGGCACAATGTTTTAATTTTCGTAGTTGCATGTTGTAATCTACTGCTTTTTTTATGTCGTGGCTTAATTTTGATTCTTAGAGGTGTTTATTGTGTTTGCTTAACCGTGTGTTTGGATGGAAGGAAATGAGAGGGAAGGGAAATAGATACATGAAGTTTGCTTCATTTGGATAGAAATGGAGGGATTAAATTGTAAGAAATTGAACTCTCCAACAATGGAGAGATTTGGAAAGAAAACTCATCATTTTCCTCTCTCTTCCCTCCCCTTCACCACCCTTCTCTTTTTTTCACTCTCAATTTGTTATCCAAATAAACTATAAAAGTAAATGAAATGTAGCAGAAACGAAGGAAATGAAAAGATATTGCCTTTTTTGGCTTTTGCATTACATGCAGTACAAATTATTTTGTTTTAACAAGAAGAAAAGAAAAGCGATGCAATATCCACACAGGTATCAGTTGGTAATATAGAAGAAAAAATCAGCTTATGTAATATTGGCATTAACCCTTTGTTTGGATAGAAGGAAATGGAAGGAAAAGAAGGGGAGTTTAAAAAAAAGGGAGAATTTCCCTTGTTTGTATAAATAGGTGGAGGAAGGAAGGAGAAGGAGGGAGAGAGATGTATATTTCCTCCTCTTAAGAACCTTCATCTCTCCCAATTTGGAGATATTTGTCGAGAAATCAGAGCTCCACTTCCCCTTCCCTTTCTTTCTCTTCCCCTTCCTCTTATTTTCTTTCCTTTCCCTTCTAGCTTGTTATCCAAACAATGTGTTTGGTTTTTTTGGGTGTTCTATTTTCTCTATTAAAGTAAGATTGTAACAGCATGTTACAGTAGGATTAAGTAACAATAGATGGACTTTATTGTTTGCGTTTGTGTCATTTACTTTGTACCATATTTCTTGAATAGTGTCAATGCTTTCATCTAAGCAAAGTGGAGCAAATTCACGTATATCTAAAAGTTTGTGGAGTATCTTCAATGAATCTTAATGCAACTTTGACGATTCTTTGCAATACATGTGAAAAGTCGAATTTCGGGAATCCTCAACCTTTTTATTTAATTGACGCATGTCATTTTTGATTTGTAAAAGAATATAATTTAAGAGTAGCATTTTTAGCCTTAACCATGCAAATTTCTCTAATCTCTATACAAGATTAAAATTATATCATATCTTGTGGAGAATCAATTCTCTTATCTTTTTGGAAAAACCAAAAGAGGGTGTTTTGACTCCTTCATAGTAAAGTAATGTAACTTTGGAATTATCAACTAAGAAAATCTTGTAGATAATTATGATCAAATGTTTTAATTTGACTTGATATTACTCGTTATATTTTTCTATTATAAAAAGCCTTCACTTGTTAACTATTAAGATTAGGATGTTCTAATATAGTCATTAGTGAGCTTCTTGTTTGACTCTTATGTGTGCATGTTTGTCTTCTCTTGTTGCTATATCTTTTAGCGTATGAAGAAGAGGAGAGTAGTCAAGATGTGGATGAAGATGACGTGCATAAAGTGGGTTAAGAAGGATAAAGAGTTGGGTTTGCATGAGCATATGACACTAGATCATAGGCTGTGTTTTTATAGAGAATTTGGGAGGATGACCCGTTGACATATGTGGTACCCTTTCTATTTCATGTCGTCGACCTCATTTATGAAATTATGGCTTTGGCTATTTACAGTGTTTGAAAAGGTGTGCCTAGGCGCTAAGGCGCATAACATGGTCTGGGCGAGGCGATTTTAGCAAGGCGCAAGTGAGGTGTGCAAAGGCGCGTGAGGCGCTTTATTGGATTTTGTATTATTATAGTATTATCATATTATTATTATACTACCTTAACAAGTAGAAAGTGGGCCAAAGCCGAAGTTGAAGGTTGAACAATCTAGAAACATGGAGAAGAAAGAAAAGAAAAGCAGCAAGAAAAAAGAACAGGGAAGTTGAAGAAGAAAGAACGTAGAAGAAGAATTATATTGATGAGTATATCACCTACATGTTGTGTTTGTTGGATAATTAATAAAATAAAAATAGCTAGATTTTTTTGTTATATTATTATGTGCTTTCTTGGTTTATTTTAATGGGTTATGTATGCTATGAATGAAATAAGGCTTATCCATGTAAACATGCGCCTAACCTTACAAAGGCACGCGCCTAATGCCTGCGCCTTGCATCTAGGCTCCAAGATCCCTATCACCTTAGTGCGCCTTTTGCCTTTTTATACATTGGCTGTTTAGTGTATGTTTGATCATATGCATACTCTTTGTGAACTTTTTAGTGCAACCTTAATGCTCCTTTTGACGATTGGAATGATTTGTGATGTAATTTAGGAAAGTGTTTTGAGGTGAGAACTTGATGTGTTATGTTGACAACAAATACATACCTTAATTAGGAGTGGCATGGAATTAAACAAACCATTTTTCTTTTAATAGAATAGCGGTTTGCTAACAGATTTTGGATTTTCCATTTTGGACGTGCATGGAGAGAGTTAAGAAGGATATGAAAAAGCTTGGTTTGCATGGGCATATGGCACTAGATCATAGGCTATGTTTTTATGGAGAATTTGGGTGGATGCCACTTGACCATATGTGATACCCCTTCTATTTCATGTCGTTGACCTCATTTATGGGATTATGGCTTTGGTTGTTTAGTGGGAAATGTATGTTTGATCATATGCATACTCTTTGTCAACTTTTTAGAGCAAGCTTAATGCTCCTTTTGACGGTTGGAATGATTTATGATTTAAATTAGGAAAGAGTTTTGAGGTGAGAACTTGATGTGTTATGTTGACCAAAAATATATACCTTTATTAGGTGGGCATGGAATTATACAAAACCATTTTTCTTTATATAGAATGGTGGTTTGTTAGTAGATTTTGGATTTTCCATTTTGGAAACCCCCAGTATGGATCGTCACAATAAAAATCACACCCTTATTGCCTCGTTGTTTGTTCCTTAACATGAACTCTTAGTATTGGAACTCTTCGAGAAATGTACTTTGGTCTTCTGTTCTCCTCTTATTTTCCTTTTGATAGAAGAGCTTACAAAACAATAACTGAACCAAGTAACTAACATTAATGTCAATATTCCCAAATGAGCCTCTTGTTTCAATTTTTTAGTTTGATGATCTATTATTGAATGAGCAGATTTAAATTTTGATAAATGGTTTTGCATGAGTTTATCTATTAATTTTGGCCTTGATTGTGTCTTGTACGTACTGACATGCAATGTTTCCGTGCTAGCTTGTTTTGACATAACCTTTGATTCCCTTTTCATACAATTTTTATTTAATTGTTAAAAAAAAATAATTGTAGTTACTGAAAAGCTGTCCTTGTTGTATGTGTAGGAGAAGCTATCTGTTCATGATTTTGTGGATCGTAACTTGGAGAGTCTAGAGCCTATGGAGCCACCTCCACTGGAATCTACTCCATTCAAACTGGTGGAAGAAGTCAAAGACCTAAAGGAGTTAGCTGCAAAGCTACGGAGTGTGAATGAGTTTGCTGTAAGTTCGTGTGCTGTAAGCTATCTCTGGTGTCTAACATCATCTGTATTTTTTTCTATTCTGGATTTGTTGTGATTCCCTTGAGATTTAGTCACATAGTAGCATAGTTGGTCTGGCGGTTCAGTGCAACAATTAAAGAAATCTTTTGCAAAACAATAGAGAAATTTGCCTAACGGAAACATGCACAACTGCGTGCCCGTGTGTGTCTGTGTGTGACATCATATTTTCCCTTCATTTTACTTTATTTAGCGCCAATAAAATGGAAGTGGAAACAGGAATGGTAATACATCCATCTCTAATAAAGGGTAATTTTTACTACGTATATAAGTAATAACATACTTTTATTTTTCTTTTAAACGCAACGGTATTCATTTGGATGAACTTTTCTTTAATAAAAATATAATTTGTAATAACAAAAGTTTGTCTTATATCTCAACTTTTCATATCACTACATGAATTCCTTAACCTCCGTGCTTCTAGTCTTGTTGCAATCATTAAAGAATTGTGGGATTATTTACGAAATTGTTTTTGATCTTTGTATGTTTTAAATATCTTTACATAAGTGATTTTTTTTAATTGTTTAATTTTTAAAACTGAGCATTTAAAATTAAGGTAAGGAGTGTTTTGCATGATTTAAACTACACTTGTAAGTGTTAAGTGAATAAAGGATTGAGAGAGCGCATATGGTGCAACTTGCTAACTTGAAAAGTCTCTCCAGATTTTTTTCAAAGGACATAAATGGAGAATTGCTTGAAAAAGATAGTGTTACCTAGTCTGTAAACGATTGCATGTAATTCCTCAGAAAGCAGTATCAGTATGACATGCTAATGAATAGTGAATAGGAAAATAACTAGAAAAGCTTTTGCCTTTATGTGTCTAATTAGGAAATAAGTATTTGATAGCACAAAATTACAACTTCTTTGAAATTTGGTTGTGCTTGACTGCCTGTTCCCAACATTTTTTCAAAGAATTATCTATAATATTAGCAACATAAAATGATTACTTTTGGTTCATTGCTGACCCCAGTTTTGGGATTAAGGCTATGATTGGTTGATCTATAATATTAGCAACTAATGTCTTATGGGGGTTTTTGTTTGGGGAGATAAAAGAGGAGGGATAGGAATAAGAGGGGAGGGATAGGAGAAAGGTAGTGTTTGTTTTGAGGGATTGAGATTAAGAGAGGGATATGGATAGGGATTAAATGGGGTGTTATCCCTCAAATCCAATACCTAAGGGGTTTGTGTGTGTGTGTGTGTGTGTGTGTGTGTGTGTGTGTGGGGAGGAGGGGGGGGGGGTATGGGGAATTGGGATAAGAATTGGTTTTGAAATTAGCATTTTACCCTTAATGAATGAAGATAGTTAGATAGTCGGATGAAATGAAAATAGTTGGTAAGGGTATTTAGTATTTTATCACTTATCCCATTCTTATCCGCTATCCATACCAAACATGGGACAATACTTATTATCCTTATCCTTCCTTCCAATCTCTCTTATCCTTATCCCTCTAACTAAATGCCCTGTAAAGGAAAATTTGATACTATTGGGTTCTGAGTTTTAAAAGCGCTCGCCTGTGTGCGCCTAGGCGCAAGGCGTTCTCAAGCGCGAGAAAAAATGCCTCCAAAAGGCAAGGCAGGGATACCTACATGAGGCGCGCGCCTTAGGGCGCTTTGTGGTGAGGCGTGCTTCTACACTTTTTTGAGCTTTTGG
The DNA here is from genome assembly GCA_016808085.1 of Suaeda aralocaspica. NCBI lineage: Eukaryota > Viridiplantae > Streptophyta > Magnoliopsida > Caryophyllales > Amaranthaceae > Suaeda > Suaeda aralocaspica. Next base: position 2,226,731 of record PYUH01000018.1, on the reverse strand, counting down.
TTAATAACCTCAGATGTGAGGTATAAAGTGAAAAATAATATGAATATTCTAAAATTGAAACTTACCATGGCTTTAAATGTTGATTTCATGGGTAAACCCCAACTTTATTGCATTAAATTTTATGAATTGAACCCCAATAAAAAACCCCAATTAGAAAAACCTAATTCTGAGAATAATAGTATATGCTAGCTTCCTATCTGCTGCCGATGACACAGAACGCCAGCGATCAATCTCCAGCAAGTTTGGTTGTCGAAGGGTTGACGATCTTTCCCATGTTCTTATTTATTTTTTTTTTTCGGCCGTACTCATCTTCTTCAATTCTTTGCTTCTTTTACTTTTGGAGTGAAATTTTTAATTTTATTACCTCTCTCTTCCAAAGGAACAAGCATGCCACCAAGGATGCATCTTGCTGGAATGAAGAGGTAAAACAAGCTATAAGGAACAAAAGGGAGTGCTATAGAAGGTTGGTAGCATCTCGAGATGATGATAATTTTGAGAGGTATAAACAAGCTTGAAGAGAAGCTAAAAAGGCAGTCAGAGATGCACGGGTAAAGGTAAACCAAGACCTTTATGCCAGGTTGGATACAAAAGAAGGGGAGAAAGACACTTATAGAGTTGCTCGTATGAGAGACCAAAGAACTCGGGATATAGGGGCGGTTAAGTGTGTGAGATGGAGGTGCTACTTTGATAATTTATTTAATGAGGTTCGAGACCAAGAAATTGAGGGTGTAGCTATTACTCATGATATGGTAAATCGGGATTTTATAAGGAGGATTCAAAAGGGGGAAGTTAAAAGAGCTTTAAAAAATGGGGTCAAGGAAAACTGTGAGACCGGATGGTATCCCAATTAAAGTGTGGGGATGTTTTGGGAGATAAAGAAATTGAGTGGTTTACAACTCTCTTCAACAAGATATGGGGAAATAATATAATGCCAATGGTATGGAAGAAGAGCACCATAATCCTGCTGTATAAGGATAAAAGGTGATGTTCAAGATTGTGCTACCTATAGATGGTCAAGCTAATGAGCCATACCCTGGGACTTTGGGAATGAGTTATTGAATTGAGGTCGAGAAGATTTGTGCAAATTTCGGGGAATTAGTTTCGTTTTATGGCGGGAAGGTCAATTAAGGAGGCAATCCTTCTTATGAGGCAGCTTATGGAGCACTACAGGGATGAGAAGAAAAACCTACATATAACTTTTATTGACTTGGAGAAAGCATAGGATAAGGTAGTGAGGGAAGTGCTATAGTGGGCTTTTACTAGGAAAGGTATCTCAAAGAGATATATTGATATCATTAAAGATATGTATGAGAAGGTTAGCAAGAGTGTACAAACTAGTGTTGGGAAAACGGAGGATTTCCCTATCACTATTGGTGTACATCAAGGTTCTACACTTAGCCCTTTTCTTTTCGCCATAGTNTGTGTGTGTGTGTGTGTGTGTGTGTGTGGGGGGGGGGGGGGGGGGGGGTATGGGGAATTGGGATAAGAATTGGTTTTGAAATTAGCATTTTACCCTTAATGAATGAAGATAGTTAGATAGTCGGATGAAATGAAAATAGTTGGTAAGGGTATTTAGTATTTTATCACTTATCCCATTCTTATCCGCTATCCATACCAAACATGGGACAATACTTATTATCCTTATCCTTCCTTCCAATCTCTCTTATCCTTATCCCTCTAACTAAATGCCCTGTAAAGGAAAATTTGATACTATTGGGTTCTGAGTTTTAAAAGCGCTCGCCTGTGTGCGCCTAGGCGCAAGGCGTTCTCAAGCGCGAGAAAAAATGCCTCCAAAAGGCAAGGCAGGGATACCTACATGAGGCGCGCGCCTTAGGGCGCTTTGTGGTGAGGCGTGCTTCTACACTTTTTTGAGCTTTTGGTTAATAACCTCAGATGTGAGGTATAAAGTGAAAAATAATATGAATATTCTAAAATTGAAACTTACCATGGCTTTAAATGTTGATTTCATGGGTAAACCCCAACTTTATTGCATTAAATTTTATGAATTGAACCCCAATAAAAAACCCCAATTAGAAAAACCTAATTCTGAGAATAATAGTATATGCTAGCTTCCTATCTGCTGCCGATGACACAGAACGCCAGCGATCAATCTCCAGCAAGTTTGGTTGTCGAAGGGTTGACGATCTTTCCCATGTTCTTATTTATTTTTTTTTTTCGGCCGTACTCATCTTCTTCAATTCTTTGCTTCTTTTACTTTTGGAGTGAAATTTTTAATTTTATTACCTCTCTCTTCCAAAGGAACAAGCATGCCACCAAGGATGCATCTTGCTGGAATGAAGAGGTAAAACAAGCTATAAGGAACAAAAGGGAGTGCTATAGAAGGTTGGTAGCATCTCGAGATGATGATAATTTTGAGAGGTATAAACAAGCTTGAAGAGAAGCTAAAAAGGCAGTCAGAGATGCACGGGTAAAGGTAAACCAAGACCTTTATGCCAGGTTGGATACAAAAGAAGGGGAGAAAGACACTTATAGAGTTGCTCGTATGAGAGACCAAAGAACTCGGGATATAGGGGCGGTTAAGTGTGTGAGATGGAGGTGCTACTTTGATAATTTATTTAATGAGGTTCGAGACCAAGAAATTGAGGGTGTAGCTATTACTCATGATATGGTAAATCGGGATTTTATAAGGAGGATTCAAAAGGGGGAAGTTAAAAGAGCTTTAAAAAATGGGGTCAAGGAAAACTGTGAGACCGGATGGTATCCCAATTAAAGTGTGGGGATGTTTTGGGAGATAAAGAAATTGAGTGGTTTACAACTCTCTTCAACAAGATATGGGGAAATAATATAATGCCAATGGTATGGAAGAAGAGCACCATAATCCTGCTGTATAAGGATAAAAGGTGATGTTCAAGATTGTGCTACCTATAGATGGTCAAGCTAATGAGCCATACCCTGGGACTTTGGGAATGAGTTATTGAATTGAGGTCGAGAAGATTTGTGCAAATTTCGGGGAATTAGTTTCGTTTTATGGCGGGAAGGTCAATTAAGGAGGCAATCCTTCTTATGAGGCAGCTTATGGAGCACTACAGGGATGAGAAGAAAAACCTACATATAACTTTTATTGACTTGGAGAAAGCATAGGATAAGGTAGTGAGGGAAGTGCTATAGTGGGCTTTTACTAGGAAAGGTATCTCAAAGAGATATATTGATATCATTAAAGATATGTATGAGAAGGTTAGCAAGAGTGTACAAACTAGTGTTGGGAAAACGGAGGATTTCCCTATCACTATTGGTGTACATCAAGGTTCTACACTTAGCCCTTTTCTTTTCGCCATAGTTATGGATGAATTGACAAGTTCAATTCAAGATTTTATTCCTTGGTGCATGTTGTTTCTGGATGATATTGTTTTGGTCGATGAATTGGAAGAAGCAAGGAAAAGAAAGGTAGAATTGTGGCAAAGAGCGTGGGAATCACGGGGTTTTAAGTCGAGTAGAAGTAAGAAGGAATATATGAAGTGTGTATTCACTAGGAAAAGGAACCGGACGACAAGCTCAAGTAGTTTGGATGGAAAGAGTGTCCAATGTTCGGATTTCTTTTGATATTTATGATCCATTATCCAAAAGGATAGTGAATTGGACATAGAAGTGGACCACATGATCAAATCAGGTCGGTTGAAGCGGAAGGGAGCTTCTGGTTTTTTATGTGATCGGGGGTATGTCCAATAAATGGAAGGGCCAGGGTATGTCCAATAAATGGAAGGGATAATTTTACCGCATAACCATTAGACCATAATTACTTTACGGGATCGAATGTTGGGCATTGAAGCACTGCCACCTCCATAAGATGGGTGTGATGGAAATGCGTATGCTACGTTGGATGCTTGGGCTTACAAGAAAGGACAAAATACGGAATGAGGTAATTAGTAGGAAGTTTGAGGTTGCTTCTGTTGAAGATAAAATGAGGGAAAATCAGCTAAGATGGTTTGGTCATATAAGACGGAGACCGTGTAACGCTCCGGTAAGGAGGTTGGAAGGGTGGCAGCAACAGGGAAGGAGGAGAGGTAGAGGAAGACCAAAGCAAACTTGGATGAGGGTTTGTGGAGATATGAGGGTGTTGGGGGTTAAATAACATTTAGTGTCAAATAGGGAGGATATGTGCTGATGACTTTTGCGACTCCTCCTATTGATTTATGTCTAGGTGATCCTAAATTAATTTGGATCTAAGGCTTTGTGGTTGGATTACCTCTCTCTTCCATCTTTTGTTATACTCGTATTTTTACAATTTGATTCAATTATGTTACTACTTTCTTTGTTGCTGTGCATCTATGTTGGGCTTGGGACACCTGTATACTTTTTTAAAAGTATGGGACAGCCCTATATTTTGTAAGTAGGAACACCTGTACATAAAGTATCTTATTGTTTCTTCCTTTTAATAATATGGTAATATTACCCCTTCACTGCCAATGTGAAGCCCTTGTTTACTCTTTTCTTTTTTTTCTTTAGGTTCCTCACTCTTATATTTTACAAAAGGGGACAGCTGTATTTTTTTTTTACTTTTAACATAATTAGCCAAAAACAAGTACGCACCCACAAGAGGAGTGCCTAGGCGCACAAAGCGCGAGGTGCAAGCCGCATGGCCCTAATGCGCCTTGGGGCGCCTCACGCCTTTAAAACTAAGACTAGGTTTAATCTGCCGTTCTCTTATTATTATTTCCTTCTAGCGATCTTTGGTTGGACCTGGTTTTACTTGCATTTGACATAACTAGCTTGTTGAGTTGCATAGTTTTTAGTAGGTCTTTTGAGGTGTGCCTAGGCTCAACGTGCATGCAGATGCTATAAAAAGGATTTCATCAAGTGTAGCTACCTACGAGAGGCGCTGCTCGCCTACGACCACTTTCGTGAGGCAAAAGTCGCACAGTCATGCTTGTCTTTTGTATCGATGCTAGTCGGAGAGAGGATTTGTGTAGTTGTCAAAGAAAAACAAGGAAATTTTCAAAAATGATGTTGCCTGTGCTTCATATTAAAAATTTGCACAATTTTTCCATATGTATTGCATAGAAAATATCCACTTCCACGTATCCTACCACAGTTCAAATTCCCATAAAAACTCTAATTAGGTTTATTTGGGGCGAAAATTTTCTGACTCTTAGTTTTATTTCATAAAAGTTGACAATTAATATGAATGAAAGTACGAAGCAAGAAAATAAAACAGTACAAGGGCTTGTATTCTTCCAAACATATTGCCTAAACACCACTCATTACTCATTAGCTAAGTGTTTCATTTTCCTCTTATCCAGCCTCTTTACCCTTCTTTTCCCTAATCTTTAGTATTAATAGCTTGGTACTTCCTCCATTCCTTATAAGTCTCAAAATTCCCTAATGGCATGCAATTAAAGTAAGAGATTTGAGGGAGTAACATGCAAATTAATCTAAATAAGGCCTTGTTCTCCTCATCTTATTATTATTATTTATTTTCAGTTTAAATAAGTTTAGTTAAACAAAAATAATCACACCAGCAGAAATAAAAATCAGTTTCAATCCTTAATAAATTGTTAATGATATCAACAAAAATAAGTTCTAAATTGAGGAGAACATTGCCCAAATTTAACAATGGTTACTTATAGTATCCCTCTTGTTTGTGTTAATAATTTATTGTTATGTTTGCTCATTATCTCCTTGACTCTATTAAATCTCTTTCCTAAAATGCGTCAATGCGTGCCAAAGTGATGTTGCAAGTTGCAACTAGAATGGAATGGATAAAATTAAAAAATGTCTCTCCTTTGATGCTTCCTTTCTATAATGTGAATACGATGTAGGACATTGAGGTTATAGTGGTGAAAGCAGGACTTTTCCAAGTGATCCTATATTTTGTTTGGTCTTGCATGTGGTTTATTTATACATAACTTATTGCTGAATGGTATATGCTTGGATAATATCATTTTAACAGTTTGTTCTTTAGGTTGATTTGGAACACAATCAGTATCGGTCGTTTCAAGGTTTGACTTGCTTAATGCAAATTTCTACCCGAACTGAAGATTTTGTTGTTGATACATTGAAATTGAGAATTCATGTTGGTCCATATTTGAGGGAAGTCTTCAAGGATCCTACTAAGAAAAAGGTATAATCTTTCCATATCCCCCATGAATCTTTCCATATGTTTTTTTCTTGTTGAGAGTTGGCAGGATGTATCAAGTCAGCTATTTTTCTAGTATTAGCAAGCAAATCATGATGAATTCATTGACTTGGTAGGTCATGCATGGAGCAGACAGGGATATAGCTTGGCTTCAGAGAGACTTTGGCATCTACGTGTGCAATCTATTTGACACAGGACAGGTATGCTGCATATGTGTTCTTTTATGGTATGTTGGTTAACGATCTTTTTAGATGCCATTTTGTATTGGGTGAGATTTTTTTTTTTTTGTAAAATAACTCTTGCAGCTTATATTTTGTTTGCTTGACTTTCATCTCTTTTTGTGGGTATGTTTGTAAATGTGACAAAGTTTACACCGCTATTTTGTACATTGATTCTATGGAAGAGATAATGTAGAGTTGAAAAATGTAGAAAAAATGTACAATTTTCATATTCACCAACATTTTAATGAGTTTGTCTGTTTTTTCTTTCTTTATTTATCTATCTAATTATTCCCTCAGTCTTTTTTTACTTGCTACTTTTACTTTTTCGCATCTCCCAAGGCGCAACTTATAAAATTAATATCTCGAGTTTGGTATAATAAAAAATTACAAAAATTATATTTTTGGAAAATATACATCGATACGAATCAAACAAGATCCTATGACTATGTTTTCCGTTACGTATTAATCACCAAAGTGAGTCAAAGTTACAATGTGAATACCGTAAAAAAGCCTAATGTAGCGACTAAAAAAAGACCGAGGGAGAATTTATTTATCTTTCATAAGTTATGGACTTATGGCTGATCTCTGGTGATCATCTCGAGCCAAGGAATAAAGGTCTTTTTCTCCTCCATTGGTAGCTTGTTTGTTTTGCTTAGTTGACCATTGTAGGAATAGGCATCATATCTAGTAAATTTGCTATCTGTACTGATTCATATTTGGAATTTGAGTTATACGTAATTCCTTTGTTAATGTGTATATTGTTATATTAGTATCATTTTCATTGTGTATGTTTCAATGTTTTTGTAATGATCCTCTTTTTTGACTTATGCAAATTATGATAAGAAGATTGTTGGTAGATTAATTTAACTGAAAATACAAAAGGGTAACTTTAGGCCACTACTCTCTAGTGTTCTACTCTCTTTTCTGAATACCTTCTCAAATGCTACTGTATTACTTATATTATTACTACCTTGCCGATGTGGCAAGTACATTAATTGCTACCTATGATATAATGGCTTTAGTTAAGTAAACTGATAAGCCAAGAAACCGGCTGCCTGCAGCTTTAGAGATTTGGTGGCTTGGTTGTTGTTGTTGCTTGCTTCCGCCACTGGTGGACTCCTCTGTGGCTGTCTTCTGCTGTAGGCTTGAAGGATTGGTGGTGGTGTGAGTTCACTACAGTTTTATCGTATGTTCTGTTCAGTTGTGGTAGTTTGTTGTTTAATAAATATCAGGCTTTTTTGTTTTTTAGTACCTTATTTTTTTCCAATGTTGAAATTTAGTACCTTATGAGTTTTTCAAATTTTAGTACCTTTTGTTTCAAAAAATTTCAAATATTAGTACCAAGTAACGGATTCCGTCACTATTTTCCGTTAAGTGGGGCCCAATGCAACAAATAGATGTTATTAACGCATTTTCCTCCAACTAATTAATCCATTTTATCTCCAAAATCCCCAAGTAAACCCTAAACACCTCACTAATGCAATCTTATTCATTTCTCTCTCCCTCTTCTTCAACACCTAATTGCATCTATCAATGAAGCTTCCCATGTCAATTGTCATAGTGAATTAAGCTGAGATAATTTGCAACTTTCACCCCAAACTCAACACAAACAAAAGTAAAGAGTAGGTAGGTGTAACAAGTTGCTAGGGATGTTCAATTCGAATTCACCACAAATTCAGAGGACATTGAAGAGTGAAGTGGTTTTTACTGCAATATCTTGTCCTCACGGTAGTCATTTGTGATATATGGTTTGTGGTTATAGTATAGGGGGTTGAAAGAGCAAAACAATACGTATCACAAAGGAATTGCAAATTAAATCCCCAATTCAATCGCAAAATCCCCAAATCAATTGCAAAAACCCCAACTCAATTATGAACCCTAAATTTAAAAATTCATCAATGAAATTTGTATACAAATCTCAAGGATTGCTGGGGAAGAATGAATTTTACTCGAAAAAAAAAATAACAAAAAGGGAACTTTTTGTAGGTGAAAAATTAGGATTTAATTGGGTCCAAATGGAGGAATAAATATACATAATATGTGATTTAGAAGAGATATAAGAGAAATAAGTGAAGAAATCTAAAATCCAGTCGTAAGTGGGACCCACCAAACGATTTAATTGACGGAATCTGTCATCTGGTACCAAAATTTGTGTTTTGAGTAAAAATAAGTTACTAAATTCTAAAAAAAACTATAAGGTACTAAAATTCGAAAATTGAGAAATATAAGGTACTAAAAAACAAAAAAGCCTAAATATTATAAATGATGTTTCATCACTTAAGTGTCAAAAAAGAAGACAGTTACAAAAAAGGAAATTTGATTGTTATGATCATTAGGTCCTTAATGGGTGGTTGTGCTGTACCAATGAACTATTTTATTGTGAATCATTTTGCACTTACACTTGCATACTGGGCAGCTTCAGAAAGTAATCTTGCCAGTTTCTTAGGTGATCTTTGAATTTTAAGTTTATTCTGTTATTTTTTAATCCATTCTGTGCATCTCCACTTTCTTAATGCCAAAGGAATTGTTCCACTTATCACTTAAAATTTTGGTGTAATGTGTTTAGTAGCCCTCTGGTTTGTAGTTGGATCTGTATCCTTTTTCCAGAGTACTTGTTCATGATTCAGGTCAATCTCAATTGTCCCTTTGATTTCAACTTTAAGGCCAATAAACATATAAATAAATGTTGATGCTGGTTTTTGTTTGAAAATAAATCAATTATTATATATTTGAAATTTTAATTCTTTACTTTTTGTGTATTCGTGCTTCATCTATACTGGTTGATGACAAACAGAAATATCGTGTTGGTTGTATGGTTTGCTCGTTTACCGTGGTGTAATAGTTATGATGAAAAAAATAATCAGCCTTCTCGTTTTCCTGCCTTCCCAATGTAATTGGCTGACTTTTGAAGATTGTGCTGATATTTTTTTGAACAAATGCATCTGTTAAACATGTTTTCATATCTCCAATTGCCCTGTAATATGAGAAATCATCAATATCAGCTTTGTTCCTGTTGCATACGCATTTTCTGTAGTGTTATTTTGGTTCAGTATGAGAATTGTGTAACCTCTTTAGTCTGTATGATTTTTGAGTCTTGTGCGTAGTCTAATATTTCTTATGTTTTTTGACTCTAATTTAGGCATCACGGGTATTAAACATGGAGAGATACAGCTTGGAACACCTCCTCCAACATTTCTGTGGAGTTACTGCAAATAAACAGTAATATACTTTTTATATTTGACTGCACTTTGATGGGAAAACTTTGAGTGTGAAACATGATTTGGTTTGGATTGATCTCTTAACCTCATGCAGGTACCAAAATGCTGATTGGAGGTTACGTCCACTTCCTCGTGAAATGATGAGGTAGATGTGCTTTTTGATTACTTTGAAACTGTAATTGTTATGTGCAATACTTATTTTGTCAGAGAAAAAGTTACTTTGAATTATGTGAACTGAATTGATAGCATAACAAACTTGTTAAACTGCAGTTTGTTGTCTATTACTTTGTTATGGTGGCAAACTATGTTTTCTCCTTGTTGACGCAAAGATGACATAATCTGAGCTGACTGATGATATGTTATAGTTATCTAATTTGGAACTATCAGCTACAGATAGTATTTTATTAGACTCGAGATCTAGACGAAGAATATCCATTATCAATGTACGTTAATCCCTGAATTAACTGGTAAACTTGTTCTGTGTAGCATTTACTTAATTGTGACTCCCTAATGTACAAGCTTATAGTGTTAATCGCATGCACAATGTGGAACACCCATTTTAGTGTCTTCAGTTTTCACACATACCCTCCTCACCATAATTCAAAGCTGATTGTCAGAGGTGTTGTCATTCCTGTTTTGTTTGTAGGCGAAAAAGTTATTACCTGAGCTATTTATATATGGCTTTACACTGTATGTGATCACATTTTGAATTTGTTTGGTAGGTGCAAAATGCTTTTCCAAAATTTGATTTTCCTCCCTTTCCTATTTCCTTTATTTGGTTTGGCAAGGTATGAAAAACAAGTTTTTGATGGAGCTCCTAATGAGGGATTTTTATTTATTTATTTATTTTTGGTAAAATGAAGGGAAACATGTTTTTCCTCTTATTTCTTTCCTAATTTTCTCGCATCTATCCTCTTCCTTCCCTATATGTATATAATATTGTAACACAAGAAATTTACCTCATATCTAATTTTTCCTTTTACTTTTAAAATAAAAATCATATGTACTTTTTTGCTCCCAATTATTCTAAATGCTTGTACATGCTATTCGTTTATGTGTTATACCAATAGAAATTAAAACTCGATCACGTTCGCGGTAATGGTCGCGTTGTTGCGGGAGCGGATCGTAATGGAAAAAAAAAATGTTTCACGGTTGTCACGGCGTGGATGTTTGCAAAAATTTCACACAGTGGCGATTTATGCTAGTTTTCCTCCCTTCAATTTATATTTTTTATACCATATTAAGTCTTAATTGTTTTAAATACACTGCATAAATATTTGTTATTTATTTTAATTTTATTTTGCATTTGTAAGTTTTAACGTTAAAATCAATTACAAGAATTATTAGTATAATCTAGAAATTATTTCAAAGCAATAGGAATTATATGAAATCACGTGATAAATAAAAATCAGAGTAAGAAGAAAGCATATATCACATGAAACTTGTCCTCCCAAGCTGCCAGGCTGTCAGCAACTCATAACAGAAAGGAAAAAAAAAAGAGATATACAGAGAAAATTGTTGATAACAGTGAGAAATATGCAGGAAAAGTTGTCGTCTGTCGTACCTGCAAGAGATGCCTCGCCGGTATTTTGTGTTCCTACCGGTGAAGCTGCAGCGTTCAGACACCGATTAGGTCTCAATCAAAATTAGGGTTTAGTTTGAAGGTGTTGAACATAATTAATCGAGAGGTTGTGTTGAATTCGAATTTCATAGTCATGGTTAGATTCAAAATTGAGTATTTTTTCAAATCTAACAATTATTCTATCCCTTATCTCTATGGACTTCTTCTGTCTTTTCTTTGGGTGTTACAATCATGTGATGGACTAATGGTTACGCGGCATTGTTACGGAACGGTCGCAGTGAGATTGATTTGAATTCAAACCCACCTTTCTATAATGGGGTTTCTCGGAATGGTGGCTCTGAAATCCATTACAGAACGGCTGAGTTTTTTTCATGGTTATACCTCTACATGGTTATTTTTTAAGAATTGCCATTTTATAGTCCCTATTTCCATACATGCACCCATATCCACATTTGAGTTGGTGGTAAACTTACCTTTCCTCCAAGAAAAAGTTGCACCGACTCAAAGTTGAGTATGGGTGCACATATGGAGTCAGTGCTACTTAGGTCTTTAGCTATTACTCTAATTACTACTGTTATATATATGTGTCTTACTCTTTCTTCTGCCTTTATTATGTTTAGTAAGTGTAAATTTACATGGTTCAGCTACTAGAATATGTAATTTACTTTGTAATCTCAGATGCAAATTTTTTTGAGGTACAGGCATTTAGCATTGTTTGGGTGGAACAATTATTATTTACCTGAAAATGAATTTGTTTAGGAATGTTTCGAGTCTCTTTGAAACTCGGGTATAGAGCTGTTACCTCTTTTTGGAAAAAGTTTTAGGTATACGAATGAAGGCGCTGTTTATATTGTTTCTCTTTCACAGCTTCTCTTTTTTCTCGCTCTTTCCAATGTTAAACTGATTTTTTGTCCTTCATTTGTAATACTGTCTGTGATAGGTATGCCAGAGAGGACACACATTATCTGTTATATATATTTGATCTAATGAGAATCCGGCTGCTTTCGGAGTGTGCAGACCCTGAAAACTCTAAAACTCTTCTAGAAGAGGTATGTCATGTAATTATTTTAGCACTTTGATGCTGCCTGGGTAACATATGGTTTTGAAAAATTGTTGAAGTTGGTGTTAAACTGCCATCCATATCCTTTTTGGTCAGTCCTTTGAATTATTGCATGCTCCAAGTCTCCAACCTATATTGAGAATATTGTAATTTGGTTGTTGTTGCAAATAGTAATTTGGTTTCGGTATTTTTACTCCCTCCGTTGCAATATTGCATACAGTGGAATGTTTTTATTGTTACTTTGTCCCAAAGTATGGTCAAAGTTTACTATAAATACCGATTGTTAACGTAGTACCGATTGTTAACATAGTTAACGAAGGATAAAAATGCATCTTCCCCTTTATGTTTTGCATTTTTTCAACATGTACCTTCGTGTTTCCAAATTATACACCAAACATCCTTTGTGAGTGGTGAATTTTTAGTGTTTCCAAATTTTTGGTAATTATTAAAATGCTGAACTTTTTACCAAAAAAAAAAGAATTTAAAATTTTGTTGTTTGTCCTGCAAAACCAGTTAATTTCTCAAATAAATTCATGCATTTTACAAAAAAGTACTTCGTATTTTGAATAGCACTTGTAGTTTAAATTATTTAAATGACTCTTCAATTTCTATTAAAGTCATCTGATCCCCACAATAGTATTTTCACCACTAAAAAATAAGTAGTTTTTTTTATCTTGAGCAATGCACACGGTAATAATTTTGTAAAAAAAATTTAGATAAAATAAAAGAATTTAAAAAGCTCGACTAACTATGTGTTGCTAATCAAAACCTTACAATTTGTGAGGTAATGGAGTTAGGAATTATATTACAAAGGTTGTAACAGTGACGTTGTATCATTATTTTTCCTCGTTTCCGTCTCATGTGATGTTTGTTTAGAAGCTTTTGTATGTTTTAGATAATTTTAGTTTGTAATTACTAACTAGTTTATAAGTATATACCTATAGATTTCACTTTTCTTGGAAGAGCCTTATCTATGTTTTCTGAAATGTCATTTGTATTTCTACTCTTAGTTGGGTTATGCCTATACAATTTCAGAGGTTCTTATTGTGAGGCTTTTTTTTCGTCTGTTCATATGGACTTGTTGAAGCAGGTGTACAAACGCAGTTACGATATATGCATGCAACTGTATGAAAAGGAGCTGCTAACAGATACTTCATATCTTTACATATATGGGTTAGTCTCTTGTAGTTAAAATCATACATCTGTCATGTGTTCCTGGTGAAGCAGTAGGTTATGTAAAGTTCTAGGCTAAAGTTTGTGGTCTTACTTTTTGTATCTGTTGCTGAACAGTGTGCAGGCGGCTAATCTTAATGCTCAGCAGCTATCCATTGTTGCAGTAAGTACGAGTGTTATTTATAATGTACATATAGGCTGATGTTCTTTTATATCAAAGTAATTTCATACCGTGGAGAACTTTATCGATCTTATGAAGCAAATTTATGATCAATCAGTCAATCAAAATCCCAGTTTCACCTATGAGGTTCTTTAACTAGATCCCCTCCACACACACACACACACCCCAAAAAAAAAAAAAAAACAAAGTAATCAGTCCTCTTAGGTAATCCTCAATTTCCCCTTCTCCAACTTTCCTCTGAATATCATCCTTTCTAACTTTGTCCAAGTGTTTCCACATATCCAGCTTCAACATATGCATAGATCTGTGAGCACACCTAAAGGGATAAATTTAGTAATAGTGATATTTGGAGGTATGTTGGAGTTGTGGTTATTGAGGATTGTTTATGAAATTAGTGATTATGCTGGTTAGGACATGTCAATTCACACAAGTTGGGGAAAAAGAAACCTGATTCTTATCTGGATATGTATCTGCAGGCTCTCTGTGAGTGGAGGGATGCTATTGCCCGCGCAGAGGATGAAAGCACTGGTTATATTTTGCCGAATAAAATACTCTTGGAGATAGGTATTTGAAAGCCTATTATGAATCATGCTTTGATTTTTTTGGATCTACTTTATTGTGGGTGTCTGATTTTCAAATTAACTAGTTACTTAGTTGTACTTAATTTTTCTTAAATGGAAAAGCCAAGCAGATGCCTCTGACTACTAACAAGTTACGACATTTGGTCAAATCTAAGCACCCATATGTGGAGCGCAATCTTGGTGATGTGGTCACAATTATTCGGCATTCTGTTCAAAATGCTTCTTGTTTTGAGGCAGTAGCTCAGCAATTGAAAGAAGCAAAAATCCAAATGGTGAGGCCCTGTCTATAGATGAATACGTCGAAAAGTGCACATCTTTTGAGATATTTCTATCTGCTTGTTTTTTGTCTAAGTTATCGTTTTGTTGAACTTAGGTTTTATGCCTGCCTTATCATTCTGTTGAACTTTAGTTTTTTGCATCTAATATAACGTTTAAAAAAATAAAAAAAGAACTTTAAAATTTGTTTTGCTGTCGTAAGCTCATAAATAAGTTGGTACTATCTTATAGTTCAGGCTTCTAGTGATGTCGTTAAGTGTGAGTCTCATAGAAGGTCTTTGAATTTAGAAAAGCCTGTATTATGGTTCACTTGTTTTGAGCATGGCTGAACTCTCACCATGGCTAGCCTGCCCTTTCATGGAACTATGGTTTACTGTGCTTTACATTGGATGAGTTTTAATTCTCACACAGTTGCAGTGAGTTGCCATTTTTCTCTTTTTCTTTTTTGGTGGGTTACTAAAGGCAGTTTTGTTTTGATGAATGGTTTGCGAATGGTGATCTGAACAAATAGCTATTACTTTGTTGAACTCCCTTAGAAGTAATCAAGATTTGAATCTCTTTCTCCAGCATAATTTATGATTTCATGCTTCATTTCAGGCATCTGAATTAAATAATGCAGGGACTGATACCTCTGAGGTCCAGACTGCTGTTGATTATAACGGTGAAGAATCTGATTCTAGCCTGCTGCAGCATGCACCAGATTCCCTGCAATTGGAAGAAAAAAGTTTGAAGCTTACTGGCCATGATCCTAATCCAAGGGAGGATAAGTATGGAGCTTTGGCAAAGGATATTTCTCAGAATGGGAGTATGATAACAGAAACTAAAGGGAGTGTTCTTCCTGAGAATCGGAGAGAACAGCTTGTTTCTTCTAGTCCAAATAATACAAGTGTTGGCACTAACATGCCTTCTGGGAAGGTTGTATGTCATATTGCTCAAATGGTCTTTTCTATTATGCTTTTTATGGAAGTAAATTTACAATCCTAATTTCAGGCTGCCGAAGCTACTGTTCAGTTGCTGAAGAAGCCAGGCCGTGCTTTTGGTGCACTATTGGGAAGTTCTGCCTCCAAAAAGAAAATTGATTTGAAAAAGGTGTGCTATGTGAATGACATTTTACATTTTATTTATACAATATGTAATATACTAATGGTATGCTTGTGATCATGATCACTCTCTGTCCTTTATTGTATCTTATTTTCTTTAGTAAGTTGTCTTTGTAAGTTTGTATTGCGTTTGCAAAGTTTGTTTCCATTAGTTCGTGTGATAAAGCTCACCCATTTCCTTCAACCTAATCTCTTACATGATTGCAGGACGAGGACAAGTTAGAGCAGATTAAATCTTCTGTCAATCTCCCATTTTACTCCTTCAAGGAACAAGAGTCAAAGCAAGCAGTTAATCAAACTCCTGACAAAACAAATAGTACCTCTAATGCTCTGCTCTGTGAAGATTGTCCTTGTGAATCAGATCTAAGAAGCAAATCAGAAGATGTAATAATGTTGGAAAGTGTTCGACGGGTGGCCCAGCCACCTGAAGTGTCGAATAAAACTATTGAGGATCCACCTTCTGAAATGCAGCCTGTTAAATCAGCATCAAACACCAAGTTAGATGATATTATATGTCTGGACAGTGATTCCAATGATGAAGAACCAGCTGATAGTTTAGCTCTTGATCACAAAAATGTTGACACAGATGATCATCAAGCTGATACTGAACCAGAGTTGGTGGTTTTGGATGAGGATGACGACGAGGATCAAATTTCACTGTCAGATTTATCATCCAGTTTCCAGAAATGCCTGCAGTCCACGAATCTAAACGAAGAAGGCAGAGAAAATGATTCCAAAGAATCTGGTAACTTGAAATTTAAACCCTTTGATTATGAAGCTGCAAGGGATGGCGTGAAGTTTGGAGAAAGTTCAGGGAAAGAACGGAAGACTTGTGATAGTGATCATAAAAAATTAGGGAAGAAAAAAAGTGCTGTTACCGATAAGAGTGGGAAAGATGAAGGTTTACTTCCCCAAGGAAAAAGACGTCAAGCTTTCCCAGCCAGTGGGAACCGCAGTGCTACATTTAGGGCCCCTTAGATTTAATGTTTTGTATATTAGAGCTGTGATCGCATGATTAAAATGTGATAAATATAGGTGGATTTGAAAAAACTTGGCCTGCTATTGGAATCCTTTTAATTGCAAAAGGAAACCCTTTACAGCTTTACTTTGTTGCAGTAGTTGTTAAAGAGCAATACACAGTTGAAGGTTCACGTAAAATGTGTTCAAAAATTATTTTTGGTCCTGTATAATTTCCAATTTACCCCTTTTACTACTCTTTTACTGTGCAGCAAAAGAGTAGTTTTTGTGAGACAAAATGTTTCACAAATAAAGATAGGCTAAGGTAATATTATTGGTTGTGTTCTAAAATGCTACTTCCTTTGTTTCTCAACATTTGAGGTTATACGGTCTCCTAGACAATTTTTGTTTTGGATTAAGGCATTGTTCTCCTCGTCTTATTTTTACTTTTTTTTAGCAAAAATAAGTTTAGTTTAGCAAAAGTAAGTTCAGATTAGCAAAAATAAGTTCATTTTAGCAAAAAAATGTTCAGGTTAGCTTGTTAATGATTTCAGCAAAAATAAGTTCAATTCAGCAAAAATAAGTTCAGATAAGTGAAAATAAGTTCAGTGCAGCAAAACTAAGTTCAGATCAGCAAAAATAAGTTGAGGAGAACAGGACCTAACTTTAAGTAATTGCATTTGCTTGGGGATAAACAATGTTGACATCACCACCATACCAACACTACCCCACACCACAACCAACCCACCAACACCACTATCACGTCACCTTAAACTGACCACCTCAGTCACTTATGATCCACAAAACAGCGACATCTCCCATGGCTTGCGCCACGTGTACATTCTTTACATGTGGAATTCTAGCCTTACTAAACCTTAAACTTTAGAGTCTATTTAGAGAGTCTCACATAGGCCATGGTTACTCCTTTAGAATTATGTCCTCATGTTCTATACAGATACCCTAGGTTGCATTAAATCATACTTGTAAAAGTACTTCTATCACCTTCATAACAAATGAATAAATTTATTTAAAAAAAAAAGGGAAAACTAAAGAGAAAAAAATGAAAGAAAAAAATAAAAGAAAAGTTGAGTGGTAACACATAACAGTGAGATTGGGCTATATTTGAATTGTGCTTTTTAATGATTTGTGTTGAGGAAATTTTCAAGAGATAATATATTAGTTTTGAATATATTTTTATACGAAATAATAATATGTGACCAGAGGTCACTAAAATAAGTTATACTGTCAATTATTTGGTGATCAGAAGCTCTTCAAATCCAAGTTGTATGTGCGAATTTTGAGTAATTAGTATCATACTATCAAGATTCCTAGTGATCCTGAAGATCAATGCCTTGAAATTACAAGCAACCTTATATTTGTGTAACAATTCTCTTGATTATATTGGGGCTATTGTAAGTCAGCACATAAGAAATTGGAAAAAGGAAAGTCAACTGCACAACGTATATATCTCCCCATTAATATTGATCTCCTAAAGAGAATAATGTTATGGAAGATTCAATGAAAAATGCATATGTATAATGCAATGTACAATTAATAAAGAAATGATTTTTCTGTAAAATTGTTCTCTGGAAGAGATAAAAGTTTTTAACATAATTCGTCTGAGAGATAAATTTTGTTGACTATATAAGATCCTCCCAATGAAATGAATACTGCAAATATGTATATTAAGTTGGTCAAGAATTGTGATGCCTCTATATATGAGATATTTTACCAACTTAGGGGGAGAAGAAATAGGGTAATTTGGCAAAATGAAAAAAAAATTGACGATCTTTGTGATGGTAATTTGAGAGGCAAACAGAAATAAATTTTGGTCATACCATATGTGTACATTGAGACAAAACTTACCAATTTTACTCAAAACAATGCACCTAAAGTGTATTTTGTATGATCGGTTCCAAACTAAAGATTTGATACATGGCAAGATGGTGCAGTTGACACTTTTAAAAGTGTAATAATATATTAATACCATAGTATATACCCTAAAAGTGGTATAGGTATCTGAATTATAATAGATGACCTATAATATAATCATTTTAAAGTTATAATGGTACCAAATGGGAAATATATTCAGATATTGTTGTAAAATAGCTTGCAAATTACATCTTGAGGAATATGATGATACCGGTATATAAAATGATGGAACCGATGAATTATATGCATATGCAAAATGAGCTGAGTGGATTAGAAAATAGAGATCTAAAATAGGTGTCCAATTTGTGTCGACATATTAATAATGTTTCAAGCTTATCATGGACCTGAAGTCCAATGAATGTGAATAATGATGATCATCAAGGACCAGAAGTCCGACAATGGGTTTTTGAAACCCACACTATACCATGTCTTGCATTTTTGAGTCTTACTTTTAAATGCATGTGTGAGTCGTAGGTAAACACATTATTCATTGCATGTTTAGTTAGTGGTTAAATGCATCACTTATCATATTTGTGTTTTATGTTTAAAATATTGTTAGTATAAATTTTGCATCTGATCATATTACATGCACTAATTCTATATAATAGCTGTGATGTAAAATTTTATCTATAATATAGTAAGTTGTGTTAACAACACTATGAAGAGTTACATGAAGAAATTTATACTCCAATGTAAATGTATTTGTGATTATATATATAAATTTTAAAAGCGTTCTAATAGCATGCTGTGGATCATGCATAAAAGTTCCAGAAGAACTTATGTAAGACATATTCAAATATCTAGCCCTTCAAATTCTATATTTTGAATACCACAATGTTGACATCGTTATCAAACTCTCGAAAAGTATTGATGACTAAATTATCAACACTAAAACTGAAGTTTTAGTATATGAGAGATAATCATAATCTATGGTTCATTGGAAAACTTTCACATTAAATTGTGGTAAGAATGTTTTTTATGATCTAGAAAAACCATAAGCACAAAAATGTAATGACTTGTATGTTATCACTAATTAAAATAAGATTAGATAACGTTGTTGATAATATCACGTGTTGTCATAAATAATGATCAAATTATGATCAATATTAAATTATCAACAACTATTTTATATGACTTCCAGAAAATGGCATAAATCTAATGGTTATGATAACTTGAAACAAATATAAAGTAATGGTAAACACAACATATGTACAATTTTCAAGAGTAAGGAGAAATGAAGATCTCTTATATTCAAGATTTTAAGATTGAAGTCCAGTCAGGAAGGATTAGCTACCAAAGAATTGAATATTATTCTACTTCAAGTGTGAAGATCCCCAAAGGCATTGAATTCATTATTCTAGAGGACCTCAAGTTATGCATTCATCAGGGGGAGAAAATACGCGTTGCACTCTTTCTCCCTTACCATGGTTTTGTCCCACTAGGTTTTACTGATAGGGTTTTTAACGAGGCAACATCCTATAGCGTATTACGAAAGTGGTGTACTCTTTTTCCTTCACTAGGTTTTTATACCCACAGGGTTTTTCCTACTTAAGGTTTTAATGAGGCACGTTGTTCGATAATGGACATCCAAAGGGGAGTGTTATGTAATAATTATGGTGGATGTCCATAATCCCAAGAGTTTCTTTGTAACTCTTCTTATCCTTTACAATTCCTTTGTAATTATACCTCATTAAGTTGTATCTCCTACAATATAATGATGGCTTTCAATATTTTTGGGATGTTACTAGTCATGTATTACATGTATGGTGGTTACCTATTGAAGAATTAGAAATATACATGAACTTTACTATATCTTTTATCCCCTTCTCTCAATTTTATAACACAATTTTATATTGCTGTATTTTTTTTGTTAAAAGCATTAATAAAATATTAATAGTAGTAGTAGTAGTATAACATAAGTAATGAATGCATGAAACTATCATAGGATGACCTTAGAACATAAGTAAGTTGTTTTAAGGTCATATTATGATGTTTAAGAAGGTTTAAAAAAATTTTAAGTGATTTTTCAAAGCTGCCATTTTTTGGAAAAATTGAAAATCAAGTGTTTATGAAAAGAAAGTTTTGAATAACGTATGGGATTGAATAGAGACCATATAGGAAAGGTTTTGGATGAGTTTTTATCATAAAAAGTTGGTTTAGAGTTATTGTAGAATTTAGTCAATGAGGTTTTTAATTAGTTTTGATTTCTAGGAGGAGTGGCGAATCATCGGCTATAACACAAGGTACGTAAGTACTAAAGGTGTTTGTGTGTTTAGAATTCATACTAGAGTAGTTTTAAGTTTCATGTTAGATTGTAATATTGAAAGTTATTGACATGTTGACTTGTGTTGACTTGCATGGGAAGATATATTGATATGCTTACATAAAAAGTATATATTGACTACCATGTTTTACATTCCGATCCGTTTTATAACATTGTTATTACATCATTGATGTTGGAATGTTGTTTATTTTGAAAGAATTTGACTAGTAGTCAATAAGTAAAGAAGAGTAGTAAAGGTGATTAATAACATGAGCAACAAAAACTATAGCTAGTGAATAGTTAGCCACTCACGATTTATGTGTGGTAAAGGAAGGTTTAAATAATAAACGACCATAAATTAAATATTAGGATCACGTGATAATCAAGATAATTAATATAGTGTTTATGATGCTTTGTTTGTCTTGAATGCTCATGTGTGATTTGTGTGAGTCATAACAATTACTAAAATTGATAAGCTCGTAAAGTGAAAGAGGACTCGCACCAAAACTCTTGGAACGTATATACCTTGAGTATGAACAATGGGGGGAGTTATAGGAATAGTAATCTATGACTTCTAATCGGGGTACATGACGTTGTACTATTTATTATTTATAAATGTGCTTCCGTCACTTCATGTGACATAGGTAATACCTTCTTGGAGTTGCTCCCAGGTTGGTGCCCAAAAGAACGATTGTTGAGAAGGAAACCCATTTGATGTGAAATCCACAAATAAATATAATAAATAATTATAATGTTGATGAGTCTATGTACAGGTACATGGTTGTGGCAAAGGCAAGACGATGTGTTGTTTATGCTTATGCTTATGCTTATATTATTCATGTTAATTGTGCATAGTCTTTGTTGTTTATGTACTCAACTTTGCTGATTGTGTGTTTTTGTGTGCATGAATTTGTCTTTGACTTGGCCCTACAATAACACATTTTGATGACGAGTAGTAGTCTAGAATAAAGAGAAAGCAACAGGTACATGTGGGCATAGTCAATCATGTTGGGATTGAGTGTTGAGCGCTTGCAGCTGTTCTTTCCGTTTGCTTATGTTGGATATATATTGTTTTTCTTTTCGTTATTGACTTTTGGTTTGATTGTTGGACTAACGGTTGTTTAAAGTCCATACAGTTTAGTTGGTTTGTAAGGGTCGTTGTTTCGGTTCCAAGTTGTATTGACATTTTTATTTGGATTTGTAAAAGTTCTTTTGGGTTTTAAAATTGTTTTAAGGGTATTAGACTTCCGCTATAGTACTTTGTTAATAGCCTTAGCCGTTGTCACGGTGGCGGTTATACTTTAGTTTTCCCTAGTTAAGTAGGATGTATTTTCATTGTTTCATTTATTATTATTATTATTATTATTATTATTATTATTATTATTATTATTATTATTATTATTATTATTATTATTATTATTATTATTATTATTATTATTATGTTTTCCGGAAATAGACAGGAGATAGTTAGTAAATTCTAGGGTGTTACAAACTGGTTACCAGAGCTTAGTTTTCGAAATAAAATAATTTATTAAATTATTTTGGGTACCCTAAGTCTTATTTTGGGAAAGTGTCTTAAGAAAAAGGAGTTTCTTTTTTTAGGAAAATTATTAAAGCTATAGATAAATATTTAACTAATTAATTAATTATTTATTTAATCATTTTCTTTTTAGGGAAATTTTGGGAAAAGAAATGTCTTATTTTAGAAGGTTACTAAAATGGAAAGTTTCTAAAAATAGTAATTTCCAAAAATAAAAAGTTTTGAAAAAAAAGGTTTTGTTTGCTTACATGTGCAGGTATGCAAGGAATTGAGGTACATTATTATGTGGTATCCCTTTCATAACATGTGGTGAGATTGGGTAGGAAGTTTGGGCATGTAGGATATACTTTTTCTTTTCTTTTATGCATTTAACTGAATGTTATAAAGGTGTGTTGTGTATGCGGGGCAAGTTATGTGTATAAGAAATTGTTTGTTAGCCACCAAACTTTTCCTTGTTGTGGAACTGTTTAATTTAGTTTAGTTTTGTTTTTGGGATGGATTGCACGTTAGTTCTAAGTGATGTCGGTGCAGGATGTTGGTTCATTTACCTAGTAAGGATACCCAGTTGGGAACTTTGGAGACAAGGAGTATGAGCATCCACCTCAGTATGTGTGGAAGATTCGTTTTTATTGTTCGTACATGAGTTTGGTGCTGAACCAAAAGGAGCGGGATCAACCTGATCGTGTGTCCGCATTGATCGTGAGTTGTCTACCAGACCGTCCGCCTTACTTGGAGATAAATGCGAAGTTCGATGACTTCCACTTGACTGGAGGGCTTCCAAATTATACTAAGTATTAGAAGACTACATTAATAAGAAGGAGCAGGAGTTTCAGAAGGCTGATTCAGGAGAGAAGTCTCCATCCCCACAAGTTTCTAGCAGCTAGGAAGATGCTGTAATGGCTGAAAATAAAGCTGCTTCAGGCTCTTTAGGTCATGAGTCGAAGGATAGTTCCTGCTATGAGATTGAGAATCCAGACCCGTTGATACCTGTGTATGTGGATTTAGTGACTGATTCTGAGGAAGACAAAGAGAAGGAACTCGATCCCAAGGAGGATATGGATAAAGATCGTGAGGAAGATTTGGAGGATGATGTTGAAGAAGATGTTGAGGATAATCCAGAATTTGCACGTGAAAAATAGGTTATGTCTAGGGACAATCGTGATAATACCGATGTCTAAACATATTATGTTTTAAGAGTATGAGTTCAGGTGAAAATTATATTGTCTAGTATTGTTATCGTTTTAAGGATGTTTAGACCTCTTAGATTGTTATTTTTTTAATAGTAAGTGGCAAGAAGCCATGAAAAGCTCTTAGAAACTAAGCATGTTGAGAACTGTTATGAGAATAAAGGAATAAAATGAATTAGTTTCATAAAATAGTGTCTCAAGTAGAGAAAAACCAAGGGATTTATTTATTTATGTGCTTTATTTCATTGAATGGTTGTGTAAACAATCAAAGTTAAGTGAATCAATCGCTCTAAAGGGATTGAAATTTCCTTTATATGATGAATTGAAAAAGTGCATTCATGGTATGCTATAAGATTTGCATTGTTCTAACATAGTGTTAGACGTAGTTTAATAAAAAGGCTTTTTCTTGTTTAGGAGAAATAAGATGGTTGAGTGTAGACACCTACTTTTGGTCCCACCAAAATGCTGATGATTAAAGTGTACTAGGTCACAACAAGTCCAACGTCTAACAATTGATTACTTGAAAAGGACGCCTAGTTTTGTGTCGGAAGTCAGTCCTTCACCTATTTGGTTCCCACTTCACAATCTATACGGGGGTCCCACTGCCCGATCAGCGGACAGGGGTCTCGTTGCCCGGTCAGCGAGTCGGGGTCTTGGGGTGAAACGCCATGGTTAGGGGGACAACGCCCCCCGAACTTTTTGAAAACTAAAAAACCATTTTCGGAATAACCAGTGATAAGTTACGATGGCTGAAATACGACTAAATTAATTTCTTAATTTTCATTTCATTTTCTTATATTTAATTTTTCATTTTATTCAATTTTATATTTATTTTATAGTTACAATTTAACTTATTAATTTTATTTTCAAAAAGATAGAAATTAAAATAATTTAAGCGTTTAAATGTGACCAGATTCAACGAACCTTCTAGAAAGGTTTGCTCGGAATATGGTAACTTTAGGTTATGGAAGTGAATAAGTCGGTTTATGGAAGTAAATTTCTTAATATTTCGGAATATGGAGACGAATATACGAAATATGGAAGCTTCGGAGGTTCATTGCGTAAAATTCAAGAAAAAGGGTGTTTGAGCGCCATGGCGGCGGACGGGCGCTTAGGTGCCCAGCCAGCGCCCTGGCACTCAGCTCGAGTACCTAGGCGTTAGTGGGGCGCCATAGCGCTCGACCTTGGGCGCTGTGGCGCTCCTCCGACGCCTTGGCGCTCGCTTACGTCACTTCCACCCATATAAATACCCGACCTTTTCCGGCCTTCATATTCATCTTTCATTCTCACGATCTCTCATTCTCTCTAAGCCCTATTTCTCTCGATTTTTGTGCCATACATTGAAAATCATGCTCTTCTTCTTCTTTCTCCCACAAATTATTTCAAGCCAACCTTAATCAATATTAAACCCTAAACTTATTATTTTTATTATTATTATGATTATTATTATTTAAAGTTCTTCAAGCTTTCGAATTTAAGAAGTTTTCGACGATTGCACGAAAGGTACTTTAAATGAGGCCAACGTCATCGAAATCATCATCTTGAGTTCTTCAAAAGATTTAGTTTTGCATGATTATGTGATTTAAATTTTTTTTTTAGATAATTGACATGTTTTAAAACAAATTAATGAAATATTGACTAATTAATTATTCGACTTTAAATTAACATTAACTTTAAGTAGAAACATGTTTTAGGTTTTATGTGATTTCATGCTAGATAATTATTGCTTTAAAATTACTTAGAATTCATGTTTAGTTCAATAAGACCTACAAGCATGTTCTAACTAAAATAAAGATGAAAATTAATTAAATCCTAAAGCGATCACCTATGCATGTCTAATTGGAAATTATGTGTGCGTTAATCAAAAACTCACCTAGCTTTGTTTCTAAGTGTTTTAGGTCTAAACCGGAAATATCCATGTTGTAATTTAATATTATGATTATGAAATTACATATGAGAACAAGTAGAGGCCGCTATACACGAGAGGACACTATGACCTACTTTGTCCTTACCCTTGTCCCCGAATCTTGAGATATGAGACCTTCTTATTCTTGACTGTCAATTTGCCTTCGGGCTAGACCTAATGGGGTTCCGTGAGCTCTAGAAAAGAGCACGGTGGCGACTTCTCTACTTGGGTTTTGAGCTTCTAGACTCACTCTCTAAGCCAAGCATACTCACACTATGCAACAAACTAAAGACATTTGATGTCCGTAAAGAGGGAACGTGGGTAGGGGTGTACACGGTCCGGTTTGGTGCGGTCCAGACCAGGCCGCAAAATTGCGGTCTAGGTGTTTTCCACCGTATTTTAGACCAGACAAGACCAGACCACAATTTTTTAAACGATCTGGTCTAGTGTGGTTTGCGGTTAAACCGCAATTCCTGAAAGATTTTATGAAGCATAACTTTATAAGAGCGAAATTCTAATACACAACAAACGATAAGTTTACCTATATATACAACCAAGTGCAAGTCCACTACAGAAAATGACAATATTAACATCCATGAATCAATCATAAAATGGAAAACCATACAGAGCTACAAATTTAAAAGGTTGCGTATTTGCAATATCACAAATCTTACAACATAAAATTTGTCTTTAAAACTAAAATAAATAGAAAATTAGTCCAATGTCAATAAAATAAAAGTACAATGACAGAAAAAGTTGTTGAACACAAATACACAATTATGCTGCTCGTGGTCCCTTGATCTTCCAAGTGAGATTTGTGAATGATATCTTATGCAACGTCAGTGATGTGAGGAGCTAGACTCATGTTAGTGATATCTACAACAAAAGTATAGCACATAATTAATAACTTTAGAAATAAGACAATTAGTATTAAAAAACAATATAATTACATATAAAACACCATGCTGCATACCCTTCTCAAGTTTTTCAACATCCTCAACACTCTCTTCAATTTTCATTGCTGCTCGAATCCAATCCTGACAACAAATGAGTGCTTCTGCTACTTTAGGACTCAAAGAACTTCTAAATGCATCAAGTATGCGATCCCCTATACTAAAAGCACTCTCAGATGCCATTGTAGAAACCGGGATAGCCAAAACATCACGAGCCATTAAAGAAAGAGTAGGATACTTTCCACTATTAGTTTTCCACCACTTTAAAATATCAAAATCATCCACATCTGGCTCCGCTTCATCATTTAAATACTTTTCTAACTCATTTTTGGAATCCCCATCATCTATACTAGCCTTGTGTTTCTTATATTTTGCTCTAATGATTCCCTTAGGTTTTTCCACACTTACAGGTGTGGTGCAAGTTGAAACATCACTTGGATTTGAAGTTGTATCTACTTGTGAACCCTTATACTCATCAAACATATCCTTCATAGCTTTATGAACTCTAGTGCACACAACTTGTGCTACTTCCACTTCATACATTTGGTGTATCCTATACTCTACCATCACCAATTTGTATCGGAGATCAAGTATTGTAGAAATAAACATCATCACATTTAGTTTTTTAGGATCACCCCAATAAGTTCCTAACATGTTTCCAATCCTCATCAATTTGCTTTCCTAATCCTTTACCATAACAATCTTCATCCCACAAATCGACACTATAATTTTGATCTTCCCCATCAAACCTTTCAAAGGCATTCTCAAATTTTTGAGCAATTTCAAGCATCAAATAAGTGAAGTTCCATCTAGTTGGAACATCAAGACGCAACATGCTTTGAGTTGAATTTTTCTCTTCCCTAGCACATTTTTTAAACTTTTCTACCCTATTAGAAGATGACTTAACAAATCTTACAGCATTTCGAACACGATGAACTGAATATTAACCACTTTCAAACCATCTTGGACAACTAGATTCATGATATGAGCAACACATCTGACATGCAAAAATTCTCCATTTAACACACTTGTCCCCCAATTGTTGATTCTTTTTTCAAATAAATAAGAGCTGTGTCATTTGAACTTGCATTATCAACGGTAATAGTCATAACCTTATCAATTACCCCTTTCAAGCAAACATTTTTCAATAGCCTTACCAATGGCTTCCCCTTTATGACTTGAAATTGGACAAAAATTTAATATCTTATTGTTCAATTTCCAATCATTATCAATGAAATGGGCGGTAACACTCGTGTCCCATTCGTAGTCAATCTAAATACACGGTTTATGAGTGTGATTCCTAAAACTCATTGGCGACTTCTTACTAGCATCGTCTATATTCATTGATATTATCTCACTCGAAAAAAGATAATTAAAAATTAAAAACAACACTAAAATAGCGTAGTGTGACAAAGTTTGTCACGCTAAGGTCGCAGCGTCACAGAGTTTGCTGCACTGCACCTGCAGCGTGACAAACTTTGTAGCGCTGCACAGTCAGCGTGACAAACTTTGTCACGCTACGTTGCCAGCACGACTGAAATTCCTACGCTCTTGTTTTGTTGCAATATACCTCTAAAAAAGTCCATTTCACCTTTCCTTAAGCCAATTTTGTAGGTACAACTCGACCTAGGGACGGTTTGGGAAAGGTGACCAAAAAATTTTGGGACCCTGAAATCCGGGGCCCCTACAGTGGCGATGATGAGGCTATCGCACACCTATCAAAAATAAACCTAACTACTCTAACTAATATAGCAAGGGAAGTAGGGATCGAATCCACAGGGAAACAATTAAACCTATTAGTTCTAAAAAGTTCAGACTGTGCAAAGGGCCCTTGAGTGACAATTGTGATCAAGAAATTAACTAGAATTAGAGCTAAATTGATTAAGGAATGAAATTAATGACTAAACTTAGGACATCGGTTCACCACATATTAACCAACGAATTGCACACAAATAATTAATTAGATTATCATTTTCCTTAAATTAAGGTCCACTAATTCTCTCGAATCTAGTCCCCTTCAAAACTCCTCTAATGGCTCTTGCTCACTTAGACTCGTTTTGCCTATTGTCCTTATGATCTAATTGTGGTAATCTTACCTCTCGGCATCGATTTCAACAATATCAAACTAACAACTAAACCTGGCCAGCATTTAATTGAAAACAATAACAATTGACAATAGGAATTCAAGCACATTAATAGTTAAACTAATATTTAAGAGCAAAACATCACCAATTAATCCATGGATCCCCTAGTCCTAGAAAAGGAACTACTCACTCATAATTGAAAGAGCAAAAACTAAATCGATAAAAACAATTAAAGTCCTAAACATGATTAAACTAAACAAAACCAACAATAATCAAGAAATTGAATCTAAACATAAAACTATTAAAACTAAGAACATAAATTGATAATAATAATAAACATTAATTAAGAAAAAGAATTGAGATTGAAATAGAACCTGAATATTATTGATTGAAAGATTGATAAGAATTCTACACTTTGAGAGAATTTTAGAGTAAAACTAGGGTTCTCAAGTAAAAGAGGCGTAAATGACAATTTAGGAATACAAAGCCTTAAGTACTTAGGCTAATTACGCTCAAAAACGTGAAAAACCTCCTTCAGAGCCACCCGCCGGGAGGGGTCCGGGCATGCAGCCCTCACCCGGGCGCACAGCCTTGGTCCGGGCGGGCAGCTAGTTTGGCTTTGTTTCTCGGTTTTGCTCGTTCTTCCTTAATTACTTCTTTAATTCTTCATTTTAGCACTTCTAATCTTCAGTTAAGCTCCCCAAATGACTTCAAGTCATACTAACTTCTTCAAGTACTTCAAAAGGCTCAGAAAACAACGATAAATCATCGATTCTTGTAAAATCTAATAAAAAGCACAACAAACACTCAAAATAGCAAAAGTTAGTAGAAATGGCTCAAAAGAGCCGTCTTAGAGCTAAAAGTCAATCAGGATCGAGTGTAAAATACATATAAAATATCAACTTATCAAACTCCCCCAAGCCAAAAACAGGATCGGGTGTAAAATACATATAAAATATCAACTTATCAAACTCCCCCAAGCCA
This sequence comes from Suaeda aralocaspica, assembly GCA_016808085.1. NCBI lineage: Eukaryota > Viridiplantae > Streptophyta > Magnoliopsida > Caryophyllales > Amaranthaceae > Suaeda > Suaeda aralocaspica. The sequence goes on along the minus strand of PYUH01000018.1, from coordinate 2,197,439 downwards.
AACCTTTGCTTGTCCTCAAGCAAACAACTAAGCAAACAATGACTTCACCCCTTTAACTTTGCAAAAGAAGATTAACTCAAGCAATTCCGAGTATGCAAGATCCTCAACCAACCCATCAAAATCCCTTGACCGCTATCCACTTAGATCAAAATCAATAAGCCAACCATGTAAGAAATAGAAGTCGATGACTAGAGTAGCTCACTCGATGTCACTCCACACATAAAATTGAGCATAAATAATGAAGCTCACCCTTTATCCCAAATAAGAATGCAAATGCAATAAGTATTTGAATGCAAAATTTGAGAACCCAAACCCACATCTCACACCTCATGCAGGTGTTTAAAGGTAGTTACTCAATCCTAGTATGAATGTCGACTCGAAATGCAAGTAATACTCCCTAGCTTTGGCAATTGACTCAATTCACAAGAACTAAAAGCATGCACATGTCGATCAAAAAGGTCTTAATAGGCTTGTAACGTGGCTAGGGTGATAGGTAGGATAGAATTTGGGATAATGTGGTGGTAAATGCGGGCTATACGCATGTAACAACCAAAAATCAAAATCAACATCTCCAACATCAAGCCAACATCAACCCAACTCTCATAGAATCACATCACACCATAAAGCTTTACATTTCAACTACTCCAAATATCACAAGCCTTTTCTTTTTCAACATCTTTTCAATTTCCTTTTCTTTTTCAACTCTCTTTTCTTTTTCTTTTTTTTTTCATTTTTCATTTCTTTTTTTTTTTCAAGATTTAGTTTTTTTCAACTTAGACTCACGACTCTTAATGGCATGTCAANCTCACGACTCTTAATGACATGTCAAAGACAAAATCATCACACATACATAACTAGGCCAATAAAAGATGTATAACATTTTAATTCTTCATTAAACTAGCCTAGACATTGGTATGCAGAGCCTTAATGTGAGACCTATTGCTAAACTTTAACAACAAGCTTTTCAAAATTTCCCAATCCTCCAAAACCTCCAACAAATGCAACACAACAACAAAACAACTCCTCAACTCCCACAAGCCAAGCTTGGGCATATATCAAATGATTAGAATAAGGCCAAATAGGGTTGTAATGTGGCTAAAATGCAAATGAAGGGTAAAAGCTCAAAATAAGGACCAAGGGGAAATTTTTTGAAGGAATGCCTAAAAACTGAAAGCTCCTAAAAGAAATGAATGCCTTTTATCATTCGCAGCATGTAACATATCAAAGCCAAGTTACTAGAGTCAAATGCCAAAACATGGATCAAACATGCACCAGGAACTAAGCACACATGAAAAGAAATAAGCATAGAAATAATGTATGCGGCTCAAATCCTCCCGTTAACACAGTTCAAGCCTCTACTCTACACATAGTTATAATGGCAAGACTAGAAATTGTTTCAAGCTAAGTCAAGTTCAAGTCCAAGTTGGCAATTCCCAAAACATAACTTATCACATGCCCAAATCAATCAAAAACATTTTTAAATAAGATGTGGGGCACAGGGAAGTCACCATTCACAAAGTTTCATCAAACCAATCAATCAATCAATCAATCAACTAAAGCTAACTATCAAAAGCAAATAGAAATCTAAACTATGAAAGCAGTACATTTTTTTGGTCATATATATGTAAACTCCTACTTCTAACAAGTAGTACAAACCATATGACAGTCCTAAGAAAGCAATAAAACTACACTAGAAAGCAATAAAAACTAAACTAAGAAAGCAATAAAGTTACCTCCCTCAAGCCGGACTCAGCAATGTCCTCATACTGAAGGAAGTAAGGGACTCCTCTCAGTCAGACTGGAGGAAAGTGTCAGTGTCCTCACTGGCACTACCATCATCACCATCATCATCATCATCATCATCATCATCACCACCTGCTCCTCCTGCTCCATTGGTCCCCTCTCTAGGGTTGAAGTGATACCATGAAGGGTGAGGGCCAGCGGAGGGTACTACGCCGGTACAGACGTAGTAGTCATAGATCGGGTACATGGCAAGACGATGATCCTGCTCAAAAGTGGCAAACCGATCCATGAACTGCTGCTGCTGGATTTGGAAATTATTGAACTGGTTCTGAAGCTGGTTCATCTGTACCTGCCACGGGGCAGGGTCTGTAGGTGGTTGCTGTGGAGGCTGCTGGGGTGGTGGCTGGGGCAAAAACTGCTGGGCTTGGCTCAGCCCAGCATGTCCAGAGGTACCTGCAGAAGAACCTGCACCACGACCATCAAAAGGCATAAGATAGGATTGCTGATCAGGCAGCAATCCGGTAAGTGAAGCATTAGGGAGGGTAACAGAAACTCCCTTCAATGGTCCTATGTACCATCGGATACGCCCCCCGTCACTCAAGTCTAGCCAATCACAATGGCTGAGGTAGGGGACATCCAAGTAGCGGGATCCCACAGCAGGGGTCCTACCATACTCAAAGTTGGCCTTATAGTACCTGCCAACAAATGTCAGAAGACCACCAAAAACAATATTATTAATGGTAGGTTCACCAAATCGATCGGTACCTGTATAAGTCTTACATTGGGTATGTAAATGCATGGCAAACAGATGACGAAGATGAAGAAGGTAAGGAAATGAAGTTTTAACTAAGTGCCTCCCTAGGCACCACATCTCTCTGGTATGAACTTCGTGCTGTTCATACCGACCAAATATTGTCCCTGCAAGAAAACGGTGAGTAATCCTAGCAGAGGGCTGGTGGATCAAATTAGCCTTTGCATGCTGCCACTTGGTTAGATGCACACCTGTCAGAGAATACCACCAAGCAACATCATTAAAGCCCTTTGGGGGTCTAGCACGCCCCCAACTGGCCAAACCAAATATTGCCCCAAAATCTTCGATCGTTTCATAACAATCGACATCGAACATTCGAAAACTGACACCTCTAACATGTGCCTTGGGGTTAGGCCTTTCAATTTCAAAACTCGACATAAACTCGTAAGTTATGTCGGGATAAGTCAGGGCATCCATACCAAAGAAACTATGCATACCCATGGATCGAAACAATTCCTCAGTCTCATTATGGACACCTAAAGCATGCAATAATTGATGATCTATGAAACGGGTGGGGGTAACATGACGTAATTTAAGTTTTTCGAACCGTACCTTTTGCTCCTGTGAACCAAAAGCTACTAACCCGTATGTAGGATCACGTCCCAACCCTTGTGGTTTGTTCCTTGAGCTTGCTCCGACCCGTTGCCTCTTAGGTGCCATGGAAGAGTAGTAAAAGTGAAGAGGAATTAAAGGATATGAGATGAAAGTGGTTGTAATTGAGAGTTATGGTGGGGATCTAAAAGAGGATGGAAAAAGATTAATTTTGGTGAAAATTTGTGTGAATTTGGGTGAGTAATGAGGGAGATATAGTAGAGAGAAGTTAGAGAGAAGGTAGAGAAATATGGAGGAAATTGTAGAGAGAGAAAGTGAAGATAAGAAAATGAGAGGTGAGAGAAAGAAGAAGGAAGAAAAAGAAAGAAAAGGAAGGAAGAAGAAAGAAGACGCGTGAGAGAGGCGGAACAGAGCGGCAAGCCCGGAGCGAGAGCTAACCGCCCGGAGGGGTCCGGGCGAATGGCCTTCTTGAGATTTTTGAAAAAAAAAACGAAGGCATGGAAAAATGGTTGCACGCCCGGAGCGAGAGCTATGCGCCCGGACTCGTGCTGCTTGCACGGAGGGGTCCGGGCGTGTGGCTTCTCGTGTAATTTTTCTCCCTTTTTCACCTTTTCACCTAAATTGTACCTGTAATCACACCCAAAACACTTGGAAAAAAATCATTAGTACCTCACTCTCCCCTTACCTAAACTAAGAAATGAGCTAGAGTCCCTACTAAACTATAAAAAAAAAAAAAAACAAAGCTACTAAAACTAAACTAACTTCGAGTTGCCTCCCGCAAAGCGCTTGTTTAAGGTCATTAGCTTGACCATATTACCTCATAGCTCATAGGGGTGTGGGTCACGGTGACTGATTTCTTCAACTAGACCAACAGCATCACCTTCATAGTAGTGCTTGAGGCGGTGTCCATTAACCTTAAATCGTTCTCCTTTCTCGTTCTGAACCTCTACAAATCCGTACTTGCTCACCATAGTAACAATGAAAGGACCGCTCCACCTAGACCTCAACTTTCCAGGGAAAAGCTTCAGTCTAGAATTAAATAATAAGACCTTATCACCTGTTACAAATTCCTTTCTTACAATTCGCTTATCGTGCCATTTCTTAGTCTTCTCCTTATAAATCTTAGCACTATCATAGCCTCCCAATCGAAATTCGTCGAGCTCATTTAATTGAAGTAATCGTTTCTCACCTGCAAGCTTGGCATCCATGTTGAGCTCCTTTACTGCCCAGTAGGCCTTGTATTCTAATTCAACTGGCAAATGACACGCTTTCCCATAAACTAACCGATAGGGAGATGCACCGATAGGTGTCTTGAAGGTCGTTCTATATGCCCATAATGCATCATACAGCTTGCTACTCCAATCTTTCCTTGACTTTGCAACCGTTTTCTCCAGGATAGCTTTGATTTCTCGATTTGAAACTTCCACCTGACCACTGGTTTGTGGATGATATGCTAATTCTGTTCTGTGGTAAACACCGTACTTCTCTAGTAGTTCATCTAGCCTTTTCTCTTCCCCCGTCACTGATGACAGCTCTAGGGACTCCGAACCTAGGAAAGATAACCTGCTTAAACATCCTCAAAATAGTGTTAGAATCACAATGGGGGGTAGCAAGAGCTTCCACCCATTTAGAAACATAATTCACAGGAACTAATATGAAACGATTTCCGTTGGAGGATAGAAAAGGGCCCATGTAATCAATGCCCCAAACACCAAAAATCTCAACTTCCAATATAGATGTTTGAGGCATTTCATGCCTTTGTGAAATATTACCTGTTCGTTGGCACGAATCACAAGACATAATGAAAGCTCTAGCATCCTGTAGGATAGTAGGCCAATAAAAACCTGATTCAAGGACCTTAAACATCGTCATAGAAGGTCCAACATGACCTCCATATGGTGATGAATGGCAATGGTGAAGTACACCATAGACTTCCCATTCCGAAACACATTTCCTGTATAAACCATCTACACACTCATGAAATAAGTTAGGATTATCCCAGAAGTATCGCTTAACATCATGCAAAAACTTCTTTTTCTGCTGATAAGTCAAATCAGAAGGTAAGACACCCCCTACAACATAGTTAGTAAAATCAACAAACCAAGGAGAATTTACACAAACTGCAAACAGATGTTCATCAGGAAAAGAATCATTCAAGGGGGGGGAGATCTCCCCTCATCATATCGTATCCTCGATAATGGTCAGCTACAACAATCTCTGCTCCCTTCTTACAGAATCTCGAGATCGAACTCTTGAAGCAACAAAATCCACCGAATAAGCCTTGGTTTGGCTTCCTTCTTCCCAAGTAGGTATTAAGAGCGCAGGTCAGTGTAAAAAATAACTTTCGAACCTACAAGGTAAGCACGAAATTTACTAATGATAACAATAGCAAGCAACTCTTTTTCTGTTGGTGGCATAGTTGACTTGAGCTTCATCCAAGGTCTTACTAGCATGATAAATAGCATGTAGGACCTATCCCTCCTTTGACCTAAAACTGCACCAATTGCAAAATCACTAGCAACACACATTATTCAAAAGTAAATTCCAATCGGGAGGAGATGTAAATAGCGTGCTTGAAATAATGATTTGTGCATCATCTCAAGGACTCAAGACACTCATCAGTGAATTTAAACTCAGCATCTTTCAAAAGCAATTGAGTTAGTGGTTTCGCAATTTTAGACAAATCCTTAATAAATCTGCGATAAAAACCAGCATGACCCAAAAGCTTCTTACCCCTTTTACATTCACCGGAGGTGGCAGTTGCTCAATTACCTGTATTTTCGCCTTATCCACCTCAATACCACGTTCGGAAACCAAATGTCCCAAAACTACTCCTTCATTGACCATGAAATGACATTTTTCCCAATTTATGACCAGATTTACCTGCTCACATCTTTCGAGAACTTTAGTCAAGTTAGTCAAACATGAATCAAAATCAGAACCATAAACACTAAAATCATCCATGAAGACTTCCATAATAGACTCTATGAACTCAGAAAAAATGCTCATCATGCAACGTTGAAAAGTAGTTGGTGCATTACATAAACCAAAAGGCATTCTACGGTATGCAAAAGTACCATAAGGACATGTAAAAGTACAGGATGGATGGGGATCTGAAAGAAACCCGAATATCCATCAAGATAACAAAAATACTTATTCTTAGCCAATCTTTCCAACATTTGATCAATAAAAGGAAGGGGGGAAATGATCCTTTTTAGTTGCAACATTAAATTTTCTATAGTCAATACACATTCTCCATCCTGTGACAACTCTAGTAGGGATCAATTCATTTTTTTCATTACGAACAACAGTTGTTCCCCCTTTCTTAGGGACTACCTGTACGGGACTTACCCACTGGGAATCAGGCACCAAGTAAATAATACCTGCATCTAGAAATTTAAGAACTTCTTTCTTCACCACCTCCTACATGTTAGGATTCAAAGGACGTTGACCCTGTATACAAGGTTTATGACCTTCCTCTAAATGAATTCTATGCATGCAAAAATCAGGACTTATACCAGTTAAATCATCAATAATATAACCAATAGCCTTCTTATGAGACTTAAGCACAGACAAGAGTTTATTTAATTGACTATCAGTAAGAGAAGCACTGACAATGACTGGGTACAACTCCTTATCATCTAGAAAAGCATATTTCAAATTAGAGGGGAGGGGTATCTCAGGTTGGGTTACCTCTTTAACAGAACAAACCTCTTGTGGTAACTCAATAAATTTCCGGCTCTCCACCGGATTTAATTCCTCACCAGTAAGATCATGGACCAATTCATCGACATCAATTGTACCTTCACCTGCACCAACATCAAGACAAACAACGGCCTCCAGAAGATCCTTTGTAGTAGATCGAGGCATATCATCAATAACAATCTCATCAATGACATCAATAACATAACATGACTGTTCCATCATAGGACTCTTAAGAGCAGCATTAAGATTAAAGGTGACTTTATCATCCCCTACAGAAAGAGTCAAACTACCATTTTTGACATCAATAACAGCACCTGCAGTGTGTAAGAATGGTCTACCAAGTATAATTGGGATATGAGCATCCTCATCCATATCTAACACAACGAAATCAACAGGAATAAAGAATTTCCCGACTCTCACCGGGACATCCTCTAAAATACCTTTAGGGTATTTCACTGTCCTATCTGCCATCTGTAAAGTGATGTTAGTAACCTTTAAAGCACCCATATCAAGTTTTTTGCAAATAGATAAACGCATGACACTAACACTAGCCCCTAAATCACATAAAGCTTTATCAATAAATAATGAGCCAATATTACAAGGGATAGAAAAACTTCCCGGGTCCTTTAGCTTAGGTGGTGACTTGTTTTGCAATACGGCACTGCACTCCTCCGTAAGTGCTACGGTCTCCACCACATTCAACTCACGTTTCCTGCTTAAAATATCTTTCAAAAATTTAGTATAAGTAGGAATTTGAGTTATCAAGTCAGTAAATGGAACAGTAACCTGCAAATTCTTCACAATATCTAAAAATTTACTGAAATGATTATCATTCTTACTCCTGGTTACCCTGTTCGGAAAGGGCAACCTAACCTGTGACCTCGGGATCATATCAATCGATGTGGCATCTACCTTCTCCTTAGGTGCTTCAGTTTCCTTAGCTGGAATTGTCTCGAAATCTTCAATCACCACATCACTGGTCTT